>PVIJ01006977.1:0-86803 GCA_004024925.1 Scalopus aquaticus | reverse complement strand
CTTTCCTCTTCTCTCCTCTCCTCTCCTTCCCTCCCCCCACTTTCCTCTCCCCTACAGTTAGAAAAGGTGCTTGGAGCTGCTACTGTAACCTCCAGATGAGCCCTGCATTCCTCAAGGTCTTAGCAGGAATTGCTCTTCACAGGATTGCTGCAGATCTGCTTGATATTTAAACTCTTTGCCCATCAGAATTTGGCGGGTAGCAGAAATGTACAGAGAACTTAAAATATGCGTTCAGGTTCACAATATCTTGGAGCCAGGGAGAATCACCCTCTGATGCAGGTTCAGAAAAGCCACCAGGCTCTTGTTCAACTTAGTAGCTTGAAGCCAACCACAATTAGAAGGATTTGCACCACAGAAATCAGCAAATTCTGCAAAGTAGGACTTTGTTGTTTTGTTTTGAGAGCTAGTTTACTTGCACACCACTGGCTTAAATACAGTTTTAATGGCTTGACAGCTACAATGTAATTTAAATGCTGGAGTTAGTATGTGTGTATGGTGTAAGTGTGGGTGTTTTCTGGAGGTTTTAATGGACAATTTTACTGTTGGGAAGACCATGGGCATAAAGGGGTAAAGTAAAAAGAGTTTGTCAAGAGTTGATTACAAGTGACTCTGCTGTTGAGATCACAAACTGGAAATGTTGAACCAACCAAATACTCTATATTAAAAAACAGAATGCTTCTTTAGCATTTTAATTTTGTTGCTGGTGCAGTGTGATTAGAAAACAATCTGTATCCTATGTATTCCATATTCTTCTTCTTACTATTGCTGTTTTGGTTTGAATAATTTTAAAATGCAAGACCCATTTACAAAGCAATAATTTACAAGGCAAGACTTGTCTATATTATATAATACGTTACTGAATTATAATGATTTTTTCCAGGAAAGCGTTAGCTTCACCATATCCTTCTGCATGTGGGGTTGGAGTTGATCTTCACCAAAGAACTTTTTATTGAGTTCCTTGCATTAAATACAACCTTGAGATGTGTGTACAGATCCTGGAGGTGACCTCTTCAGTTGTCTCTCTATATATGGTGGCTTCTTTGGGACACTTCTCAGCAAGGGCTTAGCAATGTTCAAGTTGCTAAAGAAACTGTCAAAAGGCTAATAGCACAGTTGAAGGACTGGCCAGGCTCTCTTCATGTTCCTGCTTTGAAGCACCTGACACTTGCAGTAACTTGATTAACTGAAGAGCCGTTTGGTGCCCTACTTTCAGGAGTTCAGCTGCAGGATCTTGAGCAGCAGGTCTAGGGTGTGTCTTTGCAAGGCCGCCTGCCAGGAGAGTACTTCCCCTATAGGGGATGTGGCTGCAGGCTGTCGATTTCCACTGAAATCACCCAGGCAGGATTCCGGTGAAGCACTGAACATCCGGTGTCTTTCCCCACCGGGTGGGTGTGATCGATGGAAGGGCGCCAACCTGGGGTCCTTGCTGTGGTTACAGGGCAGGCGGCAAAGCGGCCATTTTCCTTTTCAGAATAAAGACTGTCACACTAGTGGTGAAATCCTGCTGAAATGAGAAAAGAACTTTTATTATAGCCCTGCAGGCAATTGTATGATTATTTCTGTTATTATTCTTGGAATTCGACACAATTTTGCTGCTTTTGCAATAGCTCTACACTCTCCAGTTGAACGTGGTAGCAATAAAAATGACTCTTCAGTGCCCCCAGAGTAGTTCTTTTGGCCTTTTCTACCACTATAATGTTAAATAATGACAATTAGCTATTTCTCAGGGACATTACCACTCATTTAATCCTAGCCTTACAGCTTAAACATTCTTTGGTGAAATTTGTGTTCAGTAGAGAATGCTGTGGTTTTATCTTCCTGAGAGGATAACAGAGTTATTTTGTCCTTATAAACACAGTATTTACTTACATCTTTAAAATGGTACTATTATTAGTAACATATGGTATTAATGCTAATTTTTATATTTGACTTGTAGCAGTAAGTGTTAAAAATTCTGGTAAAGGTTTGCATTTGTCGATTTAAACAAATCCCATTTCAGTAATAGTTGTTTTTTTTTTTTTAAATTACCCATCAAGTGTTTCCTAAAAACATAACCTTAAAATCAGCATGTGTTGTGTGTGCATATCACCACGACACTCTTAAGTTCACCAGCAAGTCTTAGGTTGTCAGCTGGTCTTTATCCCATGAAGACACTGCAACCTCGAGCAGTCCTTGTTTGGGAACAGAGGTTTCATAGATGAATGATAACCAGCATTTCTGGTTTCATATTTGTGAAATATGGGAATCAAATGTTCCTAGGTAGCACTGCCTAGTGAAAATATAATGAGATCAATGCATATGTAATTCTCAACTTTCTGGTGACCACATTGAAAAAGAAAAATTATACAAGCAGAATTAATTTTCGTGTATTTTATGTAACTCTACACCCACAGTATTATTTAAACATAGACTAAAAATAAAACATCATTAAAGAGTATTGTACTGTTTTTCATGTACCAAGTTTTTGAAATCCATTGTGTATTTTACACTCAGGGCATGTCTAAATTTGGACTGACCACATTTCAAATGCCCAGAAACCTCCTGTACTTTTCGGGTGGGGCAGATCTAGAGTTCCGTAGACTGTCTGAGTACATCAGAGAAAACATGTTTTATGAATCTTTACTGAAGTTTAGCCAAAAACTAATCATCTTCCACTCTCTAAAGTCAGTTTTCAAAACATTTTCTCAGTTGTCATCACAAATGAATGTTAAAATTTGTTTTCCAGTCCCTTCATTTTTGCTTTGGTCCAGTTTGATTTTTGTATCAGTTGGGTTTAGTTTATGTAACTCTATTTTAACTATAACTCTTACAGGCATTTTATTAAGCACAGAGTAATGTGAATAAAGAAAAAATTAAAACATGTAAAACAAATTAGTAACTGAATGAATTACAGACTACATTACTTGCGTTTTTGTTTTCACCCATTCATTTTATTCTCATACACTCTCTGTGGTCATACAGGGTCGGTAAATCCTGATGAGTTTTTGAAACAAGGTGATTGCTCTGTAGACATAAAGCACATTCCACAAGAATGCTATTGAGGGCAGGCACAAAATGAACCAAGCTTCAAAGATGGGCCCCATGAGAAATTGTTTGCAACAACTGTGAAGAATGAAGCCTCCTAAAAGATGCTGCTGCACCCTGATGAAGCAATGGGGCAGAGATGCTGAAGAAAAACCATTTTTTTAAAAATAGGGGAAAAGAGAAGCATCAACTTGCCTGAGCAATGTGATCAAACCAACCTGATGTTTCACCTCAGCACCCATTTCCTATGAGCCCATGCTTGCGGCACCGGGCCCTGGTGCAGCTTAGCTGTGTGCCCAGACCCCTGGCATCCTGGGTAAGGGACACTGAGTGCCTGTTGACTGGTGCTCTTGCATTTCAGGAGACAGCGTGTACTTGTGTGGCTGCTATATTTCCTGAGCATACCATGATCCACAGACTCAGAGACTGGGCAGTGGCTTTGACTGTGCTGGTGTTGCCTTTTGATCTTTTTCCTTCCTTTCTTCCAGTCTTTCCTTCTTCTCTCCTCTTTCACCCTCTTCCATCTCCCTCCCAAACCTCCTCTTTCTCTCTCTTTCCCCTTCCTCCTTCTTTCCCCCCCTTTAAACTTTCCTTCCTTCATTTACTTCTTTTCTTCTCTCCCTTTTGCCCTTCCCTTTTTCTTCCTTTTCACCTCCTTCACTGCCTTCTCTTCCTACTATCCTTTCCTGCCAGCCAAGGTTTCTTTCCTTTCTTTTACCAATGATTTTGATACATTTCTATCATAATTCTGTTACTTGGGCCCTGAAACTTTTGCCAGGAATGCTATTCGAGAAGACATCCAGGCCCCGCTTCCCCAGCTCCGGCAGCTACTGCCCACGTGTGTGCCAGGTAACCACACACTGCAGGGCAGCTGGCAGCTGCAGGAAGAACCAGAGCCACTTAATTTGGTCAGTCACTCACTCTTGCCTTGTGATGCTTGTTCAATGAGTTAGATAGGGACTGCCACTTCAGGAGTTGCTGGCAATGATAGTTACTTCTTTTTCTGAAAGGGCTGTGGTGAAATCTGTCTCTGGCTGGGAGGCACATTCCCCAGCTGGTGATGCTGTTGCCAGGCTGGGGGTGAGGGCCAACACCAGAGCCTGTGTTCCTGGGTCTTCTTCTGGGGGACACAGCTTTATCCTGTTGCAGCTCCCACCATGACTCCATGACTCCCTTCAGAACTCTGAGCACATCGCTTTGACTTTTTGAGGCTAGGTTTTCTTTCTGTTTCAGAAATATTAAAAAGTTCATTTGAAACCTAGACCTTTGAATAAAATGTGGGATTAACTGGGAGAATGCTATTATTTTGTTTGTAAGCAATATTTAATTATAAAGTAGTAAGCATTGTTTTCTAGACTGACTAACTTAAAAACACCTCCAAAAGATGGACATTTCACCTTTACCTTCTTTGTGCTCTTGGAAGTGTATTTCCCAGTTTCCAGACTATTTATCTAAGATCACCTGAGCACATCTAGAATTTCAGTGCTGAAAGTGCAAAGACAGCATAAAGAGACCTGTGAGGCGTATGATAACATTTGAGCATAAGTAACTCGCAGAGGTCTACAAGATGTTTGGTACAGGGACTCAAGGTCCTTGCAGGTAGTAGTCCTTCTCCTGTTGCTTCTCCATCGAATAACAGATGTGGGAAAAGCAAAAATGTAATGAAATCCTGACTCAGAGAACTACTAAACTCAGTGTGTAGTTGAACCTGGTAAAGCATGGGTTTGACTGCACAGGACCACTTACTCGCAAATATTTCTCTCTGCAGTTTCTGCATTTACTGTGGATGGTTTGATTCCACAGATGCAGAACCCACATGTGTATTTAGAAGACTGAATATAAATTTTCCCAGATTTTTTATTGCATGGGAAGTGGGCATCCCTCCCTCCTCACCGTTCAACATGCATCTGTATTATGAAAAACCTCTCTATTGTATCTTTTTTTATAAGATTGGCTATAAATGTAGAAAATAAGGTAGGAGTTGAAAGTTAACATCTCAACTATAAGGTGAAATAATACATATGAGGAGGGAGTAATGTTTACATAGTTGGAGAAAAATAAAATGTCATCTAAAATATTAAATCAAATAGAGATGGGAAGATGAGGGAAATGAATTTTTTCAGTTTTTCTGTGAAATTAGCTTGTTTTTCAGTCCAGAGTCCCCCTTTGTCCTTCTCCCAAATCTTTACAGTACAAATAATTTGAATTAGCAATATTCTAGCATCTGATAAATTATAGTGCATCCTGCATTAAATTACCATCTTTTTAAAATGTTCATAGGTGTGTCTTTGAATCCATCTGATCCTATTAATCTTAGAAACTGAAACAAAATCTGAATACTTACTGACATTTAGTTAAAATCATATTGTGTTCAAAAGCAAACATGGGATCCATTACAAGCTACTAGATGTTGAGGGTACTCAAAACTGTGTAAGAATTTGTTTCCTGAAGAAGTGAAACAGAATGCATGCCCTTAGAGGGAACTGTAACGCAACACACTATGGTCGGTTGGAAGCTGAGTGGCTGTCACAGTAGTGTTGACTTTCCAGAGTGCAAGAGAAGAAACTAGAGATGGGGAGTGGACTACTCTACAGGATCAGTTTATGAGACAAACGTTTGTTAAGTAGTTGCTTTGTGTCTCCACCACACCGCTAAGCACCGAGGTGACCAAGTTGGATAAAATTCAGGGGATCAGGGAGTTTACCTAGAAGATGAAGAAAGAGGAAAGTAGTAAAAAGGGTAAATATAGAATAACCTATCTTTTGACTCTCAGACCATTTTGCTTGGTTTTGAATATTCATTGGTTTAATTAAAAATTCTAGTATGACTCATTGAAGTTTATGGATGCTTTTATTGAAGGCACAGACTACAATATGACTATCCCCCTCATGAGAGGTAAACTGGAACTTCTGTTTGCATGTGACTGAAACAGGAAAATTTAGAAAAGCTTCTGATACTGGTACCTTCCTTCCATCAACAACCCCATAGAAACAACCATACAGTTTGTTTGATTAATGTCATGTTGCTACTGTGTAAATGAATTCCACTCCCATAAAGCATTCCAGGTGAAGGCCACTGAGTGATCGTTAACCCCAGTGACAAATCCTCAGCATTCTTGGCAGAGAATGGACCAGCCTCATTGGGCACTTCCTGAGACAGTCTGTTGCATGTTTGGAGAAACACTATTAGAAAAAGCTTAAGTTAAATACGCTTCTATCTAAGCCATCCCTGCAGCCATCTGCAATACCACTACTCTCTCTGAAGTCTGAGAGCCCTTCTAATCATTGGAGACAGCTATATTAAGCCATCTGAACATAGCATTCTCCTGGCTAACTTTTAAGAGTTTTCTGGAGAACAGGAAAATAAACAGATAATACATGTGTTTTACTTCTTTTCACTGTTCTCTCTCCCCTGATTATTTTTAGGTGTGCCCAAGTTCCTCCTGAAATTTCACACTTGAAGTGTTTTACTGGTCTTGGCAGGGAAAGCGGTTGAAGGAGAAATCCCCACACTGTCTCCGGAGGAGCTAGCTAGCCTTTGTCCAATTCTACTTTTTGCCCTCAGGTGTGATGGAAGATAGCCTGCCCAAGCTAATTTTGTAATTCTGTAGGACTCACCACTGTCAGTTTATAAAAGCATTGATATTAACAAATTTCCATACCTTTGAATTTTATCTAGTTTTTCTGAAGGGCTGACTCTAGAAATAGAGCCTTCCTTGCAAGTCTTCTCCATGCAGCACATCCACACCAAAGCACGTGTGTTATATCTGTGCAGCCACAACCCATGGTAAGTGTCAGCTAAGTCATCAGTTTCTTAGGAGCAGCTATTCGGACATAGCTCCCTCAGCTTGTGTTTGGGTCTTTGCTCTTTGGATCTCAGAGTAGGATCTTGCAGTTAGTGTCCCATTTAGTGATGTATTTCACTGGAGCTTGTTTAAATCTTCCTGGAACAACTGTATGTGCCAGATGCAACAGGTACAGTGATGGAAAAGACCCATGGGATGCTTTTATTCACAGCACCTTTGGGAGATGCCCAGATGAAAATGTAGCCTTTTTTTCCCCTTTTTAACATTCAAATAATCTATTTTTTAAGGAGGAATTTAGCATGCCAGGGGCCTCAGTAGCCTCTCTGTCTGATCCCTGACTCCTCTCAGCCTCTGGGTTCCCTTTCAGTATAAGCACATGTGAAGGGAAGCAGTTTGTGATGGTTAGTCAGGGAACCAGTCTTAAGGTAAAAGTCACACTTTTATTTTACTTTTTTAAAATGTCACGGTTTTAAACCATTTAAACCTAGGTAAAGGAAGCAAACTTTTCCTTTAAACCTTAAAGGAAACAAAACTCATACCACACAGTAAAGCAAAAGCATGAAAATGTGCCACCATCCCCATTGGAAAGGAAACTCCTTCAATTCTACTTTATTCTGGGTGAAGTGAGTCTTGCACGGAGCTGTGTCCATTCAATTTTTTTGTTTAAAAATTTTTTTGAGATACTACTATTAGCCAAGGCATACCCACTACCAACCGATTTTTAATGAAGTTAGCGTTTCACTTATTTAAGTAAATTTTATCTTTCATGAAATTAGCCCATTCCCCCACCCCAAATTGTCAGGACTCACTTTAAATATCTGATTGTGTCAGATAACTTTATGAATCACTCAGGCGCAGGTGTATACCATAGATATGGAATGATTTCTTAGAAAGTTTAAGTGAAAGGGAAATCAAGGTAGTAAGTGTGCTTCACAATAACGGTGTGTGGCTAGTTCTCCCACGTCATAGTCACGACTTGTGTTGGACCTATGTGCAACTGCTAATTCTCTTCCCCTGACACTTTGGGTCAGGAAGGCCCCCCAATGGAGGAAGACGAAAGCTAAAGGGAGAAAAGGACCTTTTTCTATAATAAAGCTTGAAGTATGTTCTTTAATTTATTTTGGAAGAATAAAGAAAATTCTAAAAGTTCCCAGTGATATGCTGGGACAATTCCAACAGAATTCCTATTTGGGAGAAATTTGTTGATTTCCCACTGGTAAGATGTACCTTCCAAATCATTAAATAGGAAAAAATTCAATTTGAGGGTTTCTTAGAAAAGTAAATTCATTGACGTTTCAATTTACTGCCATTGGGAATGACATCTCTGACTTAGCAGAAGCTGTGGAAAGAACACACGTCCTAAAAAAAATAGAACACAAGTCCTCACTGAAAAAGAAAAGGGACTGTTGTTTTTTGTTGATAAATGATTTTATGAGTTGTATCACAAATTATGTTAGCAAGATTCTCATCTAAAAAAAACTGAGTGGGATATGTACAGTGAGAAACAGTTATTTTTGGCACATTCTTTGAGGTAAAACACCTCTGTGAGGTGCTGCTTCCTCATTACGATGGCACCAAGTTCAGAACAAGAAAGCAGTGGTTTTGAAACTATGGATGTCAGGTTCTGCCCACTTAAAAATCAGTCCAGCCACCATTTTGTTTCAGGAATGAGCAGTTTGAACCACTGTACTAAATCTGGCTAAAATCAGGCACCCCTTATATGGTAAAAAGTAAAACACAACTTGAAACAGTCAGTACAAAATAATTTCGGTAATTGAATAGTTATTTTACTCAGTAAAGGTACATTCACTTAGTAAAACATAACGGAACCATGTGCTAATGAGGCTGAGAGTCTCTGCCTGTAATAGATGAAATGGATGACGTGATTGTGGCAACATGGCTTATCTAATTTAGTCCTCATGAGGGTGGGGACTGCTCTCTCACACACACTCTGTTTTATAAAGGAGAAAATTTCCTTTTTTTTTTTCCTAAACTCATGTATTTATTTTCTTACACCATTGTTTCTCGCCTCAGGTGTAATCCCAGCCAATGCCCAGACCCCAGCACTGCAGTGGGAGTTGGTGCTTACAGCCATTGGGCCTCCTTCCTAACTGTGTGGCTGGTTATAAAATTAATGAGCACGCTCTTCTGCCCACTTGTGACTATATAGGTGCCTCTTTTTCTTTCTCCTTTTCCTAATTAACCTGTCCTTTTAAAATGTGATAGATAGATAGATAGATAGATAATGATCTTCAAAACAGTTCACTTGTGTGAACCCAAGTTTTCTGATTATAAATCTTTTGTTCTTTTGACTCCTAGTAGTTATCTTTTTTTATTTCAGCCCTATGTTTGTGATCTTTGTAACCATTGCAAAGAAGTTAGCTGAAAGACATGTTGAACTATATTGTATTCAAAATGGCATTAAGAAGCTGGTAGGAAAATCCCGTATGGTAGCTAGTCCATTTTCATCCTGCAGTGCTTGCTGAACACATGATGAGATGAGCAATAGAGACTGAATTTTGGCACTGCCAAGTCTTCCCAAGGGGGTGTGTTTTATATCAAGCTGCAGTGATCTAAAACCAACAAAACAGACAGGAGCCAAATAGTCTTGATAAAAAGTGTGTAGGATTTTTAAAAGACATGATATATATTCTTTTCCTTCACAAATGGGATAAATTTTAAGAGATTGATGGGAGCAAGGGTCAGGTGGTAGGAAGAAAATCATGTGCCGAAGAAATGTTCGAATTAGCCTGAGTTTTCCCCTGGGATGAGGGGTTGATTCTGGAAAGAGGTCTGATGTCAGAGAAGTATTCCTGGAGACTTCTTTCCTAGGCAGTATAGTGTGACAGGAATGGGGTGGGAATCATTGGCACAGCTTACCTACACCCCAATGATCGCTACTTTAAGCATTTCTTCTATTGCCTTTTATCAAGAAATCTCCCTAATTAATATCATGTCACATTTAGAGCAGGCAGTAATTCATATATTTTAATTCATAGGGTAGCATCTGTAAGCAGAAAGTTTGGGACAGATAAATAGATGATAGAGTTAATGATCTCCAAATCAGTTCAACTTTGTGTGAACCCAAGTTTTCTGAATATAAATCTTTTGTTCTTTTGACTCTTAGTTGTTACCATTTTTTACATTAGCCCTGTGTTTGTGATCTTTGTTACCATTGCAAAGAAGTTAACTAAATGACATGAAGACCCTTCTTACAAGATTAGTCAGGACATTGGAAACAAGGCAACTTGTTTTACTTATTTTACAAATTCATTCAAAAATTAAGCTTGAAAATATAAGGGTTAGGTACAAGAACCTATGTGAGAAACTAATCAATGAACTTCAAGTCAGTTGAGCTGTTTGATCAGGGATGTATGGGCTGAAGCCTCAGTGAGTAGGGGCAGCCCTGGTGTGGGCCTGCAGGTGGGAAGGCCCAGGTTTGAGTCATGTTGCTGGGAGCCAGTTGCACCCTGCTCTGTGCAGCTGCTTTCCAGTGTGCTCCTCCTAAGGACTGTGGCGGAAACCCTTGACTAAACATGCAACCCTCCCCATGCAGGCTTCCTTTATGGCGAGTTCAGTTGTCAAGAGAAGTTCCTGACTCTTTCTCACAGCCTTGCTTCTGTCACTACCTCCACTGGTTTTCAGAGTGTAGATGCCAGTTGTGATTTTCGGACCCATCTGGGAATTGAGTGAACGGAGCAAATGAGGTTTCTGAACTTACCAACCACTTATGCATCATCCTTCCCTGTGATTTTGAGAGATGTTGATTGCAGATGATTTCACAGCTGGATAAAGAGTCCTCCAGCAGGATTTGGGGCAGACAGATGGATAAATTGGGTTCTGATAGCATGTTACACCAAGACATTCTGACGATGGCCTGACATCACGCACAGATAACTGCCTCCTTCTTAACCGTTAGAAATGTGTCATTGAAGTGTGAAAATATTTATGCTGTTAGATTTCCCATCATTTTCTGTTCTTTCATTCCCTCTCATTTGCATTGGTTACTCATAAATGGAGATCTTCGGTGCGATTTGTACAACCGCTATGTGTGCCGATCTGTGAAAAGAAATCTCCCAACCAGCGGAGCTGCTGGTGCCGCTTTGTCCCTGCACGCCGGGTTTCAGTGGTTAGCTCGAAGGTGGTATCACAGTGGGCCCTGCCTGGGCCACCCGGATCAGCAAACAGATGGCAGAGTGGGCTTCTGGTGTACTCAGCCTCAAAGACCTGCTTTTGAAAAAACCTAGCTGTGCTTTCAACTTGAGAGGTTTGTGTTAACTCAGTGACTCTAGCTGTTTAATTGTGTGTTACATATCTGAACAAAACCAACTAATTATAAACTTGTAAATTTTGATTTGAGGTCATTGAAATATTCACCACATCAGAATTATCCATTAGATACTTTCTCTTCTTTTATTGTCTATTAATAGAAAATACCCAAGCATCTAGCTCCTTATAGTTTTATGATATGGGAAAGAATGGTTTTAACCTTCACATTAGATGGAATTTTTAATTTTAAAAAGTTATTTTATCTTGGTGAGAAATCATATGTCTTAATAACCTTGATAAACTAAGTTTTGCATGATTACACCTTAGGGTTGAAACATATTTCATCATTTCCCAGAAGGGGCACTGAATTCACCCATTTCCTGTTTTTAATCTCAGAATGTTCTCTATTTCCTCCAGATCTACTTTCCCAGCAACAGGACTCTGGAAGCAATTGACACCAAACTCTTTTACCCTAAAGTGTATGCACTGTGCACAAAGTTGCAACCACATCTACAATATATTTTGCACAGAAATGGGCTTGTGAGGAAAAATTTTCTGCCCTGATCATGCATGAAATCATTCAGCAAGTTGATCAGGAAGCCCTAAATTTCAGCAAGATGTCTTGACCCCAGTGATGTCTGGCACTGCTACCTGGGCTGACATTCATATTCACAGTTTATGGTCACAGTTCCTGTTTGAAGGCCGCTTCAGGCAAAATCTCATTCATCTCTCATTTACAGACAGAAAGTGTTGGGCTGTGACTAAATTTTCTGTTACTCAACCCCACTCCATTTTACTTTCAGTGTATTTTAACCCTTTGAGATAAGGAATCATTCTAGAACCTGCTGGGTCCCCTGAGATATTTTCAAGAATATCTTGAAGCACTTTGACCTTTTCTTCTGAAGTTTACTGCTGTAAATACTAGCTGTAACATTGTAGAGAGGTTATACGTGGGCACATGCTTTGCAGATTGTAAGCCCCATGATCAGGGAGGATCAGGTCACCGATACACTTACTTGCTCAATCATTCATCATTCCTTCAACAAACATTTCTCATGCCTCCAGTGCAGCAGGCTTTTGGCTTCCAGATTTTCTATAACAGTGCAGGTGTCAAATATGTAGTCCTCCTGCAACCAGCAAGTCCACTTGCATCTGTCTGACCTCCTAGGGCCTGATTTCACTTCAGGAAAAGTCATTGTGCGTGTAGAGCTTATCACCCTCCCTGCTGCTCAAGGCATTGAATTCTCTTATCTGTTTGGATAGTATTCTCAGGTTCTTCCTCCACTTTCTAACTTACAACTTCTAATCTGTTGGGTATTCAGATAAGAGAGAACCTTTTAAAGGTTTTTCACCATTGTGCCTAAGGTAAGGACAGAAGCTGGGGGAGCACTGGAGGGACTTGCCCATGAGTAAATGCGTACATGTTGGTTCAAAGGTTTTTTACTTCTCTTTTGGTTGGTTGCCTCAGAGGTCAGTTTTACTTTCTTTCTCATTTTTGACCTATTTGCACCAGTTGAAGCAGATGGATGTACAACCTCTGAGTAAGTGTAATGTCAGTGGGATGAGATCAGCCAATGTTGCTCTTGATTTCCCCAAGTTTATATTTTTAGTTTAGCAATTCAGAATGACACTAAGAGGTTATGTTTTCAACCTCTTTGATCTTTTCAAATCCTTCCAATTTTAATTTTGGTTGCACTTCTTTCTTTTATTTAAACCTGAAGCCTCCATGTTGAAATGAATGACTAATAACAGCTCTTATCTGCTGTGGAAATCCTATGTTTTGTTATTAGCTTATTGTAAATGTCCTTTGATGTGGCCCTCAACAATGACCTATCTGAGAATAATTAATAACATAAATATGAATTTTTTGTCATTGCAGAGAATAAAATTTTCTGAAAGTCTTATGACATATATTTTCCATGTTAAGTATCTTTAGATATTTTGTTTTATGAAAATAAAAATATTACTCATAAGTAAAGTTATAATTCCCCAATCCCTTTTCCTCGCTTGGATATGCTGGTGGAAATTCATCATAAAAGTCACAAGCTGGAAGGACTGGAGGTAGAGGGGCTTCAGGAGTGGGTGGTAATAATGCCAGACCACACACAAGGCATTCGGGCCTGGCCTTTCCCCCTAACTGCTTGTGGAATTAGCAGTTCCACTGTTTCTAGATTTGTAGGACACAGAGGGAGAGAGCTGGGAGAGGCAGAGAAGAAGAAGGGGGAGGGAAAGAAGAAAGAAAAAGAGTGAAAAGAAAAGGATAAAGAGAAGAAGAGGGGGAGAGAAGAGAGAGAAAGGAGGAGGAGACGGGAAAGAGGGAAGGACAGAGAGGGTAAGAGGAGGAAGAGGAGTTAGGAGGAGAAGAATGGTGAGAGGAGAGAGAGAAAGGAGAAAAGACAAGCTGAAGAGAAAGAAGAAGAAGTGGAAAGAGAGAAAGAGGAAGAGAGAGGGGGAGAGAGGGAGGGTAGAGAGAGAGAGAGACCTGCTTTTCTTTCCCCTCTGTTCTGCTGGTCACCATGCTACCATAATATGCTTTTGAGTCTTCAGACCTGCTGCACTGCCACACCTCCCCAGAAGAAGCTGATGAGTGGGCAGATGTCAGTTGCTTCATTTTTCCAAGGCATTTGAACTTGAGGCTTAGTTTCTATAGTGTTTGCACTGATGCTTGTGAAGAGAATAGAGAAGGAATTTGGCCACACCCCTTTCCATCTCTTCTCCAGGCATAACATAAGGGGTTCTCTGAAGTCACCAATGGAGAAACTATCCATTGAAGTCTGTCCTCCAGTAGGGACACTGCAGCCAGGAGTGTCAGCACATGGACACGAGCCCAGTAATGCCACTCTGCTGCACGACATTTCTTGCAGTGTGACATTTTTATGAAGGGCCTCTCTAGTTAGTGAATCTCAAATCTGTTTGTAAGTTACTAAAACATTCATATATTAAAAGTGTTAGTACCTCTTTCATGTGTTCCTTGCTGCGCCTTTGTTACAAGGTGGGAGATCATGCAGGTTGGGGTCCCAGAGCCAGGAAGTGGAAACTGTATTAAAACTCTCAATGACAAAAGGATCCAAAAGACAGACTCCCGAGAGCCAGGCTGGATGGTGCTGTTTTACAGTTGTTCGTGTTTATCTGTAACTCAAGACGTGACACATTGGGCTTAGCTTCTGTGTACGTGAAATGCCTCTTGGTCAAATTGTCCCTCTCTTGGGAGAGACCAGTGACCTCCCTGGCCTGTCTGGCCTCCAAAACAAGTCAACACATGCTGCATGCAGACCTTCATTTCCCAGGAAAAGGGATCCTGGGGAGGACGAGGAACTGGGAAGAAAGGATAAAAGAAACCCAGTGCAAAAATGCATGGTCACTGCTATGGAGAGTTCAGGAGGACTGCCCCAGGAGCTATGCAGGGCACCCCTGCTGGCCACGCACTGCCTGGTGAAGCGTGAGCTTCCCTGAGGATTGCTCCTGTGTGAGCATTGTCCTGCCTGTAGCTTCAGCCCCGAGCACAGGGACAGAAAGTGGTCCACTGTCAGGTGTGCTGGGCCACACCTGCCCAAGGAGCAGACAGGGACTGAGCTAAAGCATGCAGGACAGTTGGGCAGTAAGCTCTTTGACTCCTTGCTCACTTACACTTTATTTCAGGTAGGAACAAAACTCTTTAAAGGATTGGGTTCAGAAATGAAAAAACTCGCCAAAACCAAAGAGGTAAAAATACCTCATAATTCAGACATTTTTGGAATCACAAGCCTACAGTAATCTTCTCCAGCATTTCTGATCTTCTTTTCCTGGTATTGGGATGTATTTTAGACATAATTATCCAGTGCCCTGGCTTTTAAGCCTGTGGCCCCAAGGCTGCATGTAACACCCTCTGTGGTGTAGAGTCGGCCCTGCAGGGGCTCAGCAACCCTCTTACAAGTAAATGCTTGTTGGATGAACTATAGTTAACCTGTGAAGGAAAAAACTAAGTGTCTGGGTTTTAACTGCATTCCGGGACAACTGTAGTGTCACACGTCAGTGTCCAAAATGTCATGTTGGGGTAGGAACAGTGTGTGGTGCATAGAAGTGGTCTAGAACATTCACCAAGGAAGTGTGGAGGGTGCAGTCATTGAGTGGGGGAGGCAGTCCTGGGTCTTCAAACTCATGCCTCCCTCCAGCAGCTCCTAGCAAACTTTGACCAGATCCCTCATCCTCAGGGAACAGGCTCAGCTTTCCAGAACTCTCCTACCTGCTCAAATGGAGACAAACTTAAGGGGACTGCCCTGAGGCTGAACATTTAGGGCCCATGCTACCAGCAACAGGTATTGAAGGATTGCAGGCAGCAGCAGGCAGGAGGTGGACTCACAGCACAGTCTGCACATGCCTGTGGCGTCTCCCGGGCCAGCCTGCCCTGGAGGCCCCTCCAAACTCATTTGCCGGGGTATGGGCCTGCCCTCAGTCCAAAGTCCACTGGTGATGGGCTCTCAATTCGGCTCATTTCAAATGTTAGTGTCAATTTGAAAAATAAATGGAAAGTTTCTCACAAAGTTTCATGAGATCATCCGTAGCTTCCTGTAAGCGCAGAAACAGTTCTCGGGGCAGCTAGTGTTTCTTTTGGAAAATAAGGAAGAGGTAAATGATGTCATTCATCTTTAAACCTGCCCCTGTCAGGAACTTTCCATCTGAATTCAGAGATCCAGGAGTGAAGAAGACCGGATCCTCGCAGGGCTCACGGCCCCTGCCTGTGCCTGTGAAAGTGCTAGATAAGGTTTTCTTTCTCGGCAACCCCAGCCAGACTCCTCCGGTGGGCTACCGTGGCCTTTGCCCTGTTGCTCTTATCGCCACAAACAGAAAGTGTTGCAAACGGGTTACCTCGCAGTGTCTTTTTCATTTTTCCCTAGATTTCAAGTCTGATCTCTTTGCCTATTCTTGTTTTTAAAAAATGCTATTTGGAGGCCCCAAAAATGTTCTATCTGAATATACTTACGCTTTCTGTTATGTTAGTCCATCTTTTTGTCTCAGTCCTAAAATTAATTTTTTAACAACAATCAAGGAAATTTTACCATGTTCTAACTCTGGAATTTTAAATACAAGAGAAGAATAACAGAATAGTCTCTTAGTGTTATTTAGAGCTAACAAGCAGGGACACTTGGATTGTACTCTGTGAGTCGACTGGGTTGTAAAGTAGACTTGACACGCTTTCTGAGGCTAAGAACTAAGGAATTAAGAGACCATTCTCTCTCAGTCTGCCAGAGAGTCTTCTGTAAGTGTGTTGTGTACAAGTGTCTGTATAGTCGTGTGTTTCTCTGGATGTGTCTGTATGTGGTGGTGTGTGTGTGTTGTGTGAGTGTGTGTGTGCATGTGTGCATCTGGGTGTGTGTACGAGTGTATGAATATTAGTGTGTGTCCATGTTCATCTATGTGTGTGTGTCTGTGTGTGTGTGTGTATGTGTGAGCATGCTGTGCTAAGCCACCAAATGCAATTCCTTACTCTTGCTTCCCTTTCTGTCACTTCTCCATAATTCTTTGTATTTCGGTTGGGTTGTTGTCTCACAACGGCTTCCTCTTTTCCTACATTCCTATATTTCATTATTCGCCTTGTTCCTCTTCTCAAGCTTTTAGAATACAGCCAGGAGGATGTGGAAACCCAGTTACAATATGACACACAAGCTGCAGTGTCACAATCGTCTGGACGCTGCATCCTGCAGGCATCTGGAAGAGGAGGAAGATCAATATGTGGAGGGTGGAATGCAGAAGTGAGGCTTTTGGAAACTCAAGCCTGGCAAGAGCAGGATGATTTTCCTCTGAAGTTGGAGTTTCCCACTAGGGACCAAATCCAGACTAGACTGCAGCCTCTCCAAGGCTGTGTGTGTGGGAGGGGTTGTGGTGGGGGGTGTCTTTCTCTAGGTGTGGCAGCACTTAATAAGCTACTTCTCCACTCTGAATCCCTCTGTTTCCCTTAAAACAGCCCTGTCTCCTAGCATCCCTCTTTCTGTTGGTGGGTATCAGGGTGATGTCCTCTTGGTCTCTGCCTCCAGCCCTCTGTCCTAACACTGAGCCAATTCCCACAATAAACCTCAGCAGCAGAGTCCTTGGACACCCTTTGGTGTTGTGCTTCCCACAGGCAGCACGAGGATTTTGCTGCTCGTTTTATACCTCCATCTCTCAGAGACTGCAAACTCCTGTGGTCAGAGATTGTTACCATTTTTCTCATGACACCCTCAGGCTTTGCACCCACATGTGTGCAGTGCCTGGAATAGAAATCACTCCCCAAATCATATGTAACATGATTTATTTGAAAGACCTGTTTCATAAACTTACTAACTTCTAGAATGAAACTGGAAGGTTTTCAAAAGTCAGGTCAGTCCTAGCAAAATACTCTGTTAAATCCTTCCCTGAGGAAATCCTCATCTCAGGTCTTACATTCTGTTCAGCTTTCAGATGAGACTGCTGTCTCTGGCAGCTAACAAAGAGTGAAAAGAAAGGTTCTGCAGCCTCATGAGCTTGCGCTTGAGTTCCTGCTTTGCCGAAGACCTAGTGGTGACCTTGGGTGTGTCAGGGACCTCTCTGAATCCTCTTTCTCTCATCTGTAAAGAGGGGTCATCTTTTCCTCACACAGCTACCTCAAGAATGAATTAAAAAATGAACGTGCAGAAAGCATTTCATAGGGTGTCTGGTAGGTAGCGGCTGATAGGTGGCACAGGAACAGCTTGTGAGCTACCTCGTCCTGATGGAGACACTGACGCTCAACAGCTTGGATTTCAAACAGGAAGAATGCGTGACCTGCCCTGGTCCTTTTCGGACATCTCCCAGTAAACACGGAATCATAACATTAGATAGAGATGGGGAGGGAAAAGAAAGAGCCTCTTTATTTCAAGAATACTGCTTAAGTGAAGGACAGGATTTTTTAAGATGCTCTAACCCTAAAAAACAGTATTTTCTGGGAGGGTGGGGTGCAAGCAGGAAATGTAATGATTGGATGTTCTTCCCAAGGTGTGTGAGGTTTGGACAGAAGCTTGGAACCAGAGGCTGCTGAGTTAGGAGTGAATCTCAGATGAAGGTTTGGAGTGCAGTCAGCAGAAGCGGGGACAGACTCTCTCTTTGGGGCTGCACCCTTAGTGTGTGAAGACAAGAGTTGGGTAGTTCAGAATAACCAGAATGTGTCAAGTCTTGGGAAGGCGCGTGGTCCTCTTTGGTCCCACCTTTTTGGAGGTACAGGGAGGGGCAGGTCTTTCTTCCCGAAATTCTCCTGAGGATTGAAACCCTGCCCTTGAGCCACAGTGGATAGTGACATTCTAGAATTGTATTGTGAGGACTGCCAAAATAACACATGCTTAGTGTTTATTACTCATATCACTGGACGTCAGGAAATAATGAAACTGAGAGAGACAGAAAGAAGACAAAGGGAAAAGTATAAGGGAGTGGAAATTTTAGAATTTCTTAAAAAGAAGAACTATAAAATGTGAAGTATTTGGAGTCTCTTTTACTGGGTTTAGCAGTGTACTCACACTAGCTATTAAAATAGCCCTATCTCCTGCCTCATGCCTCCCAACATCCTCGGTGTGTGTTTATTTTCAAGATGTAGCATTCCATCCTAGGTTACATTCCTTACCCAGCAATCTTTCCAGCAGTGCCCCCAGTTAAAAGACAAGTGAGCATGACCTTCATTATAACTCTCAGGATGGTGAGGCCCCATTTGACCCGCACTGGGGCAGTGATTGTTCCCCAGAGAGGAGAGACTCATTGATGCTGCAAACAGTGGGGCAGATGTCTGCTCACTACACCACCATCCTTCAGGTGTAATCTCTGTAAGTGAGGGCTCTCTACCTTGTGTTTTTTTCTGAGCTGCCTTTGTAAATGTGTGTACAAGATGAGCATGTTTCCCTCTTGCACAAGCACACATACTCAGAGACATGCACACGTGTTACTAGTTTGCAGGTGAGGTGTGTTCATCCCATGCTCGTGCTTCAGTCCCAGTTATGGCTCCCAGGCCCCTTCTGTAGGCAGCCAGCTTAGTCGCAGACATGCCAAGGGGCCTCCTACTTTCTGGTCTTTCCTATCTCTGGACCCCTTGCCCTAGGTGATGCCTGGGAAGTATGCCTTTTGGACAGAGGACAGGAAGAAATGGTAAAGGTAGGGGTGAAGGCTTTATTTCTGTCGTGGGGGATTTGTCGTTGAGATGTGGTGGCTGCTCCAGAGGTTCTCAGCACTATGAACACAAAACACCCTCCCTTCGAGGTAGCACATATAGAAATAAACATTACTACTGCTCCTGGGGCTCAGAGACAGGGGACAGTGACACCAGGGCTCTTCTTTCCATCCAGTCTCTTTCTTTGCTGAGTCACCTTTTGCTTGGAATTCTGACAGGGACTCCTTGAGCTTCTGGAAGGGAGGGACAGCTGGGTTCCGCCCTCATTGTGTCCCAGGGGAGATTGCTTTATCTCTGGCCTCCCTGACATGGGGCCTGGGCTCCTGGGATCTTTGGGGCTTGACACCACGCCAGCCATGGGTATGGGAGGGACGCTGGCTGTGGAGGAGGGAGGGAATGGCCAAGCACATTTGCTGAGCCCAGGGGCACTGAACTTTTGGACAGAAGGCAACAAAGCCTGGGTTTTGTGTCTTCGGCTCTTCTTCCTTGGAATGTCTCCCCCATTTCCATTCAGATGCAGCTCAGAGATGTTTTAAGGGCACACGCAACAACCACACTCTAGAAGGCTGCTCTGGCTTCACAGTCGGTGAAAATATCTCTTTTAGACCTCAGCGCTCCATTTGCCAAATCAACTTTTACTGATAGTGACAGTTCCCTCAGAATAAGTATGCTGCCAGGACACTGCCCCCAAAACGTGGGTACGGCTGCATCAGTGAGGGCCTGTGCCCAAACAGGCACTGACTGCCCTGGCCGTGTGCCACACTTCAGATGCTCCGGCAGCTCCGAGCTCCTGGCTCCTGCATCCCTTCCCCAGCACCCCTTCTCCTCAGTGCTGCAAGTAAACACAGCATCTACTCCCTTGGGGAGACTGCCTGGTCTTCTGCTTTGAGGAGGGGGTACACCCCATCTCTCGAGTCCACCACAGTCATATCCTGCGTGCAGCCTGAGTCACTTAGTACAATTTCCCTCTCACCTGTGTGTGAGCCAGTACCATTTCCCTCATCGGAATAAGATTTGGAATGGAAAAGTAAAATACAGTTCCACTTTTCACGTATATCTGGGACTCACACACACTATTTCAGCCTCCCCTGGTGGGTGGGTCTCTGACTCGTCATTATATCTCCGTTACTTCAGTCCCTCTTTATTGCCTGAAAATATCCCTTTACTGTCCTAATTTTAAAGCTTGAACTAAGGGCTCTCACTCTGTTTTTATTATTTTATTTTCATTTCCTCATTTTCATGATCTTCTTTAGATTACAGGAGTCAGACAAACTTTTAAAAATTCCTCCTGGTACTGCTTTGGTTTGATACTTATTAATGGGAAAATGTGATTTGTACCAAAAAATGGTGACTTTCTATCAAAAAATTAGAAAGCAAGAAGGACATAAGATTTGGAAAGTATCTGTAAGCTTAGTCTTTAACCTATATTTCACTCCAAATTGTGATGAATTATGTCTAAGAGGGTAGGTGAGGAAAAAATTGTAAATGGCATCAAAAGAATGACTTAAAAGATAATTCCACAAATGGAATCACCATTTTGAACCTGCTGTTTTCTTGATTTTACTTTTGAGAAGAAAAGTCTTTGCTTATCCATTGCTCCCTTTCTAAATTATAGACTAGTAATCACGGCATTGTCTCTCCTACTTAGTTCACCATGAAGAATTAAAATTGTGTTACTAAAATATTAACAAAAATCAGCAGGTCCCCAGTTATGCTACTTCAGGGGAAGCAGGTCAGATGTCAGTTTATCCCAGTCTTTCTGTGGGAGCTGTATGGTTTTGCCCCTTGTCTGCTCTGGAGACAGATCTGACAGATGTGATTTCAAGTAAAGCTAAGTTGACTTTGGCCATCTTTTTCTTGGTCCACTAGAAGGGATAAGAATTGTTCCAGGAATGTATAGTTAGCCCAAAGCACTGGAAGGGAAAATGGAGGCTTTCTAAGGGTCAGTCAACCTCGTTCTCAAGTGGAGGTGGTGATGACAGGGGTGTTTGGGGTAGAGGGAACCCTGCACAAATTCTGCATTTTCAAGTGTCACTGGCATTTTCCCTGAGGGCCTTTGCTCATTGTCACCACTGGTAGTCTTTATCCCTGTTGGTTTTCACTTGGTTAATGTGAGTTGAGTAAAACTTATCACATAGGCCCTGAAGTCTTTGTTGACAAGAAGATTGGGATTGCACTATGTCTGTGATTTTCCACTAAGAAGAGTGACCACCGCACTTGTGACCTGCTAGAGAACAGCCATCTATGTATTATCATGTGTCCTCACACAACCTGACAAAATGAATGATAGCTCCCATTTGGTAGATGAAGAAACTGAGGCTGAGAGCAGCTGGACTTGATCTGGTCAGTCGACACAGCTGGTGGCAGGCAGAACTAATATAAACCCTGCCCTCTGACCTCCAGCTTTGTGCCCTTCTTCCCACCAAGATCCAGCAGCTGCCCCTCTTTTCTACAAGTTGATGGGTGTCCTGGCTGCCTGTTGACCAGTAAGCACCCAGGCTCCAGAAGGCTGGGGCGTGATGGACACAGACAGAAGCCAGAGTGTCTGTTCAAACAAACAAAAAGCCAGTCCATATGTGCTGGGTTTATAGAAATTGAAGTAAAATGTACTGTTAATAATGATGATCGCTGTCACTGGCTGACTTTTAAATGCAATACATTTCTGGGAGCTTCAGTTATAACCAACATAGAAAATGCAATGTGCTCTGCCCTATACTTTGCAACTTATCATTTAATGTAGATTTTTTAAAATATTCAGATATTATGACTGTCTTCAGAAACCATGAGTAGAAGGCCTTGATTCAGGAACCTTAGAATGCATAACCTACATATTGAAGACATTACATAGAAGGGCAAGAAGTGGGGAAAAGTAAGTATTTGTAAGTCAGTTTCTTCACTGAGCACAGATTTAGACCCAAGACCCATGTCAGGCTCCAGAAATGAGCATGGATTGCAAGGACTCTGGACTAGAGAGGATAGAGCTGTAATAACCGGATCTGGTTTCTATGAGGACATCCCAAGGTTGGGAAAGTGAGGTAGGCCTTGCAGAGGGCACAGTCCTGCGGAGGGAGTCTTAGATAAACAGGGGGTGAGCAGGACTGAAGAAGGTGGTAGTCTGCTGGGATGAGGAAAGCATGGTCAGACATTGACTGCAATTTAGTGGGGACTAGTTAGATGGGCAGCTGAATGAAAGCAATGTGAGGTTATTCACATATGACGTTTACTTGGTGGGGTTTCGTTCTTGCATTTTTCTGTAAGCCCTGCCCATTTAATTTTCTGAGTAGCATTGTCTGCTGAGAACATCACTGTCATTGCTGACTAGTCTAGGAGAATTTTGTCTCATGGCAACAGTACAGACCAGTGGAAATTTTGGATGTAGATGTTACCCAATAAAGGTAGCCTGAAGATCACCAATTTAGGTCTGTGGACAGGTTGATTGGAAGGGGAATCTGGAAGCAAAGGCGATGCCAGGTGGCAGACAGGTAGCCCTGGCGGCGTGCGAAGTAGGCTGAGGAACTCGGCTGATTGAGGCAGCAACTTCGTGATGTGCTGGATGTGACGCAATTGAAAACAGTAAGAGGGTACGGCAGGCGGCCAGGGTGGAAGAGCCACATGGATGTGAAGGTATAGAATCCAGAGACAAGTTCCCTTGGAACAAGTAAGGTGAAAGAGGGCGAGTTGGATTTGCTGGGGGCATGGAGAGAGGAAGGAACAGAGGTAGCAACTGAGCCAGTGTGCATTCCCACAGCCAGGAGGCCCAGCCACAGCACTGCTTACAAATATTTTGTGTGCCCATTGATATATGGCATTGTATTGGGGCCATGCAGGATATGGATCTGAATATGACACCATAATCTGCATGCCAGGGCCCCTGAAATCTATAAAGAAGACTAGTGGGATAGAAAGTCATGCATGGATTGGAAGAAGACCTCTCACCAGTGCTCCTCTGCTCTGTGTCTGTGGATCAGCCTTTAACTTGTCTTTGTTTTAGCTTCCACTTTTGGAACAGCAGTATCTTCTGGAGTGAGCAGTAAGGGATATTAGATGTTAGAGGTGATCTGTATCTGATAAAGCATGGAGCTCCCTAACTTAGAGAATGATTTAAGAGCAAATACTCAGCTAAGAATGATTACAAGTGGAAGAATTTCCAGAGCACTGGACTTGGCCCCTCTTCAGGATATAGCTAGTTTTCTAGCAGGGGCCTGGGCTTGGTATTTGGACTCTGGTTGGCCCCTGGTCCTCTCCTTTGTTTCTTTGCTGTGACCCTGTTGCTGGCTCAGTGGTGGGCTTAGAGTGCCATCCTATGAGATACTACATCTGAAAGCACTATAAAGGTCATTGCAAATCATACACACATGATTAATAGGAGGCTAATGATCTGACTGTGACTGACAGACTAATTTAAAAAATACAGATAAAAGTCAAACTAAGCATATTTCTGAATTCTCCTGAATATAAATCTACATCTGTTTGTTCTCTCCAGAAAATCATCAGTGTCCTTCTTTGACTTGAAAGTGGAACAGACTTTCTCCCTCTGGTTTTGAAAATCCCAAGTATATTTTATTCTTTCCCTAGGGTGACTGCAACATCAAAAGTTTATAATTATCTACACAATTAGATGTAAACCAAAAGTGTAGTTGTGGCCCTGTAGTTTTCTTTCTAGAGTATTCATTAACTTGGTGATCTGAGTAGGATTCAGAATCAGGCTATTAACATTTTATATGAAAATGTTAGTGACAATTCTGGAAATAAAATTTTATATCAAATAAGTCAAATTTACTCTTGAGTAGAAGAATGTAATTTGGAAAATCTAGAAATTTTGGCAAGATATGTTAAATCTCTTTCGATCTGTATCCTTGTATAAAACAATGGCCTAAAATAGGAGTGGAATTTACTAAAGAAAGGAAAAGAAGGCTGAGAGTCATTCATAGGCTAATCGCTTCTCTGCTCCCATGGTGATAGTCTGAAGGCCAGGAGAGGCTCTGCTGAGTCACAAATCAAACTTAGCAGCAGGACTGTGATGAGGGACTCAAGTCTGCACCTGCAAATATCACCTGTGACTGATTTTAAAGCTGGTCTTATATGCAGAAACACATCAGAATGCCGGCTCTGGGCTCGCAGACCCAGGGCGTGCAGACACTAAGACACTGCGAGTCCTCACTTGCATGAAGGTGGCCAATATTAAGTGGGCTGTAAATTGACAATACTTTCCAGCCACTGGTTGGAAATCATTTTGTTATGTGGGGGGCTCTATTGGTACATATACTGTAACTCCTTTGTGTGTGTGTTTGCGCGTGCACACACGCACGTATTTGCATGCATGTATGCATGCTCACATGCAGGTCTAAGTGTGTATATGTGTTGGCAGTGCAGCATCTCGCACAATTCCCAGTGCCGCTCATGCATCATGAAAGAGAAAATACAGCTTCCCAGTGGCCTTTACTGTGCGGGAGAATGTGTGTTTAGAACACTGGCTGTAATTGTTGGGATTAGAGAGGGTCTCAGAGTCGCATATTGGTGTACTAGCATCAAGAGGACAAATTCTAGAACTGTCTTAGAGCCCCAGTCTCCTCACTGGTAAATTGGTGCTAGCTCCTGCCTCATAGGATCACAGTGAGGGCTAAAGACAATTTATGGAAAGTGCTTTCTAAGTACTCACTATGCACAAAGCCCCCTGTGAGAAGCTCCCACCAGGCACTGGACTGGGTAGAAGAACGTAAAATAGAATAGGCTGGACTAGGCTTGGAGTGAGTTTCCACATTTTGCGGTCACTTCAGCTTGCCTAGAAGGCAGTAGAATAACTCCACAGTTGCTATGTCTTGTCTTGTAAGCGTTTTGCAATTTTTAGGGAATTGAATATTGAGGACCAAAATTTAAAAGTGAATTTGAATTATACTAGACAAAGAACTGAGTCTCTTGAAAAGTGATTAAATTTAATGTCTAGTGATGCAATTTAATATTATTTATATTAAATGGTAATGTGTGTAATAGAAAGCATTCTAATAAAATTACATGTTTCAGGGCTTACATTTTGGTTAACCAAGAACTGTATAAGTCGCATTTCCTAGTGGTGATACAGTTTTAAGATTGATTATATTCAGTACAAGTCCCTGATAACTTTCCCCTCTTAGTTTATCAGTGAAATGCTTCCCTTCTGTGGCATTCATCTGTACACTCAGTGGCCAGCCATGTGGCTAAAGGGAAAGGTTAAGGAATTAACTTTAAGTCAAGTCATAGTGAAGCTCCAAATCAGCAGGATCTTAGTGTTAATGTAACTTAATCAGAGGCTCTTATACTAAATCACATATTAAAATAGTCCTATATTTTTTAAATGCAGTACCTTAAAGCATCTTTGTTATTTTTCATTGTCTGGGATGGCCCCTGAGACACAGCAACTGAGGTTGAAAATTCCACAGAAAGGGCTAAAGCTCAGTAAAGATGCCAGAAGTGCAAAGGTCACTGGGAAATCAGCTTCACATCATTGACAGCAAACCACTCAGTACCAGCACCCAGACAAACTAATGGTGACAGTGCCATGCCAGAGACCGCATGTGGTAACATTCTCCCTTAAACTTGAACCATCAGGAAACATTATAAATAGAAGAAAAAGGGTTTGTTAGGAAATAATTAAGCTAATCATTTCAAGGAGTAGCTTTAGAAGTGTCTCCCAAACTACATTTACCCATTATCCCAATATTTTAAAAAGGTTTTCCACGGGCAAATAGGAGAGCCTGTATTCAGTAAGTTTAGAAAACACCAGCAAAAGTAAAATTTTGGTAGGTCCATTTCCTGCAAGACACCATAGCCTTTACTCTGCTCATTCATTAGTTCATCTGACAAGTTTGATTCAACCACTGCACTGTGATTATAACTTTGAGTCCCTGGATGCCACTCTTGGAGGGAAAATTCGTGTTTGTGTGCACACACATGTGTGCATGTGCAGTGTCTAATATCCTAAAACACAGGAACACCCTGGGAAACTCTGGCCTATAAAACAGAATAAGAACTGGAAGATTTGAGGTGGTGAATGCAAGTATGAGAGCAACTGACAAAAAGACCCACAGAAATTTGGAGCTCTTCTTGAGGTAAGGGGAAACACTGATTTTTCCCCACTCACCGTGTTGGATAAACATTTTCTAATCTTCTGTGAATATTTCTAAGAAAAAGCTCAATGATGAACATGCCCTATGCCATCACCCACTAGGATACACCGCGTTGGTGATGACAAGTGCTCTCCCCTAAGAGACCCAGATGTGGTGGTGACTGGGAGCTGCCTGTGCCAGTTTTGTTGAAGGGTTTCTCACAGCTTTAGAAAACTTCAGGCTACTGCTCCTCTAATATTTCACAAACCGGAAGTCCCTAGACATCCTGTGTGATGTAATGCCTTGAGCTCAGATTTATGGCGATGTGATGCTTTTTCAGTTGACTTAGAAGGGCTAGCAGTCACAGATTAGAAACTAAGTAATGGTTCTAGGCAATAAGATTTTAAAAAATATAATGCTTTCTTTTAAACTCTTACTATGTCTCTCAAATGGAATCACAACCCAGCTTTCTTTTCCTTCTTTATTGCAGTTACATATGGGGCTGATGGCTTTAGGGATTTTCATGCAATAATTCCCAAATCTTTCTCTCGTAAGTATATGCTTTGCTTCTAGAAAAATGGAAGTGT
This sequence comes from Scalopus aquaticus, assembly GCA_004024925.1. Taxonomy (NCBI): domain Eukaryota; kingdom Metazoa; phylum Chordata; class Mammalia; order Eulipotyphla; family Talpidae; genus Scalopus; species Scalopus aquaticus. Next base: position 59,914 of record PVIJ01006977.1, on the reverse strand, counting down.
GAATCATTTCATGCTCAGCTTCCACAGTGTAAATATTGTAAATGTGTGTTTCTTCACCACCTTCCTTCATGCTTCAAGAATGAGGTAAATGAAATGCTAACCATCTTGTTCATTAAACCTCTATCAGGGGCAGCACATGTACAATAAAATAACATAAGAGAGGGTTCTAGACTTTTGAAAGAAGTACTGCGGAGTGTGGTGGCTGTGGAATAATAAAAGGATAGAAGTGGTAGTGGCCACAATAAAGTAACACTACAATTGTTACTCTAGTAACACTGTTAAAAAAGTCTTATTATGATGATTATCTTCTTTTTATTGACTATGATGATAAAATGGCCAGGCACTCTGTCACCATTAAAAAAGCTGGCATGTTTTGAAGATAAGTTTTACAATTTTGTAGGACAGGAGAAAGATACGTACTCTCTTTCTGTTCCTCTGAAGTATTAATTTCAGAACCAAGAAGAGAAAAATCACAGGCTGCAAGACCATTAGTCTGCGATGACTGCTGCCTGTGCAAACACATTTAGTATTTCATGCACGGAGGATCTTCCTGATCTGAGCCTTTAGACTCAGAGCAGATGCTAATTTCATTTTTCTTTCTTAGGTGTTGAAAGATGATAAATGATAGATACATTTGGGCAACATCCTTGAAATAGTATTTTAAGGAATGGAGAGTGCTTATTAAAAATGTACAGATAGTTAAATTTTAAAGTGGTGTAAGTTGGTAACCACCTTAGGACTTAAGACTTCAGAGGTTGCATTAGTCAATTTTCTAGTATTATAAAGCAACACCAGAAAACAGGTCATGCCAGTTAATGCTGTAACAATTATTAATGCATGCTCTAATGTAAAAGGTGTCAGTAACAGATATAGATAGGTTTCTGACATCCTGGTTATCACTCTGGTGTCTAAAAGGATAACAACCTACATTGACTGTTCTTCCTGAATGTAAAAATTATAAACATCTTTCTCTTTCCAGTGATCCATTGATTCAACATATCAACCATTGATATGTATTTCTACAGTGTATGTTTATGTATTTATGTGTGTGTTTATATATGTATGTGTGCTTATATGATTTAAACATTAAGGAACTAAGACAGAGAAATAATACTCATTTTGAGATGAGCAATCACTTTAAGTATTGAGAAGTCAGTTGCACTTAAGACTAAGAAGTACATTCTGAGACATCTTTCATTACATCTGAAGAAAGTTTAAGCTCAAGCACATTGTAATGTTGAAACAAGTCCTTTGGCGAAGACTCAGTACGTGAAAAATTGCTGCACACAGAAACATGATACTTGGATCTTTCATAAGATAGATGATACATGTTTTGGTACACTACCTGTCTATATATTTATACAAATAGTTCATGTGTTATTAATATCTCCACCCACCACCATGTACCCAAATGACTGTTGAGCTGACTTCTTCACCGAACAGCAACCAAACTGTTCTGAGCCAACATCACCACCTAGTGGTCATGATAGAGAATTGCCCTCCTTACCCCTCGACATCTTTTTCATCTCAAAAAGGAAACAACTTCTCTATCCGGTGCACATATCTGGTTACTTGAGGAAAATGTACAAATGCTTATAATTCATTCATTTTTCATACTATTCCTCTTGTCTCTCTCCCTGATTTCATTCCATGTAAAGGCCTAAAACATCAAGCAAGGAGAAAAATATTTCTAATCATGTATCCTGACAAGAAAAAAAAAAACACATTTTAAATGAAATAAATTACAATAAATGGTTTCACTAACCTACAAAATATTTTCAAAAACTCTTCTAGAGTCAGCATGAAAACATCTAAATAGCTCCTCTTAATCTCAAAATTTTTATTCTCCTTATTCAAGATATGTCACAGATATCTTTATTCCATTTGATTTTATTTGCCAGTTACCAGTGTTTCAGGGATATTTCTGTCTCTTATTTTTTTCATTACAAATATTGAGCATTTCTAGTTTATATGGTCTAAACTCGTAAACTCGTATCACCGCAACAAATTCAGAGTTTCTTCCCAATAGGAAAAGGCAGCCTGAGAAATTTATTTTACCAGTAAATATAAAGACACATTGTAAAAAGGAAAGGAAAATGAAGAGGAAGCAAAAACCATTTGTAAGGTGGGGACTGCCAATACACATTATACCTATGCATTAAAATGTTTTAATCATTCATGAGCACATGCAATGCTTGGCAGCCGACTGAGAACCCTTAGCCCCATTGACCTCTGAGTAACCTACATTCTCCACATTCATCAGTGCTGAGATGTTCTATATGCTGAAGTCAACCTTCTGGTGTTGGGGGGGTCTCTCTAGGACCGTTGTGTTATCAACAACATAGAATACCATTAAAATAGATTTTAACTTTTTGTCCTGTGCATTAACTCTCAGCAGTCAACGAAAGAGCTGTGGGGGAGAGCCCAGTGTCAAGTAACAGAGCACACAGGCTCCACTTCATGTTCTATTATTTAATCAGTTCAATTCAGAACCTTACTGAGTTCAACATTTTTCTGAGTGGTGGGGGCATAAAGTTACAAAATATTTATCAGTATCCTTATATTCAAGGAGCGTATAACATTTCATAAAAGCAATACCACAATTAGGCAGCTCTTGCTGCAAGGCAGTGGAAAGATGGAGTTGTTTAGGAATTTGGAGAAAGTTCCACACAATCAACATGAGTCTTTGGTAGCTTCCCATAGACACTCATCTGTGGGATGGACCAAAGTCCAATAAATACAAATTAAAATGAGGCTGACTGGTTCATAGAGTTGATTTTGAGGTGGATCTAATCTGTACTACTTAAGGAGAGGCAATTTTGAGGAAAGCAGGAGTCATCATGTGACATTCTCAACAGAAAAAAGCAGCGGTCTTGCATATGTCCTTTTGGGTGGGGTGTATGAAAATGAAATGGCTGTGAAATGAACAGCTTCAATGAATTCTCACCATCCCTCCCTGGACTCCAGCATTAGTTGAAGCAACCACCAGAGCCATTGCTTGTGCAGGCCTGTGTATTCAAAATAACAGACCAACAAGCAAGCCAACCTAGTGAGCCTGCCTTGATGGTACGCATGTACCCCACCATCACGAAGCAAACTCTCCTTGGTACTTTCCCCCACAGAGAAAGAGGTAGAGATCCAGGCCCAGGTCCCCCACTCAGGTCCCGCTTGAGTGAGAGGGCGCCTGCAAACTGAGCAGCCACGGTGCTCCAAGCATCACACTCTACCTCTCCGTGCCTGTGGAGGGCTCCAGGGCTGAGTCTTCTCTCTTGGAGGAAATTGATCCCTTCTTCACCTCTCTTCTGTGCCATCCTGCTTGTCCCCCATCCCAGGGCAGACTCTCCTGTGCTGGCCTCTCTGCACCAGTGTCTATTTCCAGCAAGTACAGTGCCATCCAATTCCTATAGGAACTGGTCTCAGTCCCCACCAATGTTTTTCCCTCAAACCATGCCCCAGACTGTGTTTGCCCTTGTTAAAGAGGGCATGTTCCCTAACTGGTGCAGAGAACTCAGATTGCAGGTCAAGCAGGAACTCACATTGCCTCTTATGTCTTTCCTTTTTTTGGCCACATCACTAATTGAGCTTACTGTGAGCTAAACCCCAAAATTAAGACTTCTCTACCTGAACTTGTGTTTCTTGAATGATGATTTCATTGAAGTGGATTTTATTTAGCTATCTCTTAGATTTCAACTTTGAGATCTGCTCTGTTTATGACTGTTTCATGTCCTGATTTCTATCATCTAGGGAAAAACCAGCATGTTGCCTGTGCTCTCTTGCTAGCCAGATGAGAGACCTTCCCTCCCTGGTGGGCAGAAGGCTTCCAGTTCTCTAGACAACCAGCAGCTAGTTTGCATTTGTCCACAAAATGTGAGAACTTTTCCCCATATTTAGGGAGAATTCCCACGGGCAGGCGTCCTACGTGCCCAGGCTGGCAGTGTTGTCCACTTGATCACCAGCACCTCCCCACCGTCATGGTCACCCTCTCTTAATCTTAAAGACCCTTCCTGTCATCATGAGGCTCAGAATTTGTTCCAGAGACCATCAAGCTTCCAGCTCTAGAACTCTGGGCCCCTACCATCTAACTCCTGTTTCAGAATGTGCTTGGCCTTTGCTTCTACAGAGCCCTCTGTCAAGTTCCTAGGATTTAGATTGGCTTCCGTGACCTTGCCTCGGTGATCTGGGATAGTGCTTATATACTTTTTTCAGAAACCTAGAACATAACAGGATCCTGGATTTGGTTCTTTGAACCTTGCCTCTTCCAGTTCTGATATACATAGCTAAAACTGTGCCTGCTACTCCATGGTGATATATAATAGACTTGTGTGATTTTGAGCACCCCCCCCCTTTTTGTGGCTCTGTTACAGTTCTCAGAGAAAATATCTTGGGCACAATTGTGATAAAGTCTTGCCCTTGAAACCCATTAGTCAAATGAATGACTGCTATCAAGTCTCTGGGTATGAGGACCTATGTAGTGTTCAAGGTGACCACTATCCCATACTTTTTCTCAAACTGCCTCCATCCTTGTCCCTCTATAATCTGTTGCTATACTGGGGAGTGTTAGATGTCAGGAACCTCAGGGCCGTCCCCCGCTGTCCTGTTCCCCGCTGCATGAGCCACATAAAGTATGCTGAAAAATTGAAAAACTGCCCTCCTTCCTAAATAATGGTGAGTAAGTAGGAGTTTCTGGCAGGTGTCAATGTACCATAGAGGGACTTGCATCTTTTGGGAAACAAGAGTTCACTAGTTGGGAGCTGTGGATGTATGAAATGAGTCAAGTGAAGGAACATACTGAGAGGATTATCCCACGCTGCTTGTCTGTGGGGTTTCATTCTCTAGCCACAGGGGTCCCCAGTCTGTCCTCTGTGCCACAGCCCCATGTCTCAGCTCCGGTGGTTGAAGGACTTGCCACGTGGCAGTAATTCATCCTACCATGTTCAAGAATGCCACAGCCTCACTCTCAAAACCACAAGATGGGTGATTAAAAATAATCCCCAGTTGATGAAGTTCAGAGATCTTTGAAACTTTATTGTCAGTTCTTCCAGAGCATACCAGTGCAGAACCTGGTGAACAGTTAGATGCTAAGGAATTAGCTTCCATTCAAAAATACCAAGGCCGCACCTGAGAGTACTGATTCCAGAGCCCAGAGTTTAGAGAACGCCCTGGCGGATGGGTTGCCAACATTCCTTCTGACTTGTTACTTATCCTCGGGGCCCAGAAGGATTTGGCCCCTGTCCCTGGTGGCCAGGAGAAGTTGCAGGATGTCACTGAGAGGCAGGGTCCTTCTGAGTCCCTAGTATATGGAACCCTGCAGGAAGTGCATTTGAAGAACCCCCCCCCATACCTGATTCCACAGAATGCTCTTGCGTAATGCTGGGACCTGATGGGAAGAGGCACTCGCTTACTTCTGGGATCTCAGAGCCCACAATGAGGACTGTGGCCCATGTTCCAGCTCATTATTCCACTCACTCACTCATTTGTAAATCTTTTGTCCAATGAGTGAATGAGAATGTCCTTGCGGTATAGAAGTTAGATGTGCAGGTGCTAGAACAGGCTGCCAGTTGGTAGCTGTGTAAACCTTAGGCAAGATGTTCAACTTCTCTGTGCCTGAGATTCTCCATCTGTCAGATAGGATAGCAGGAGTTCCTCCCTTATAGAGGTGTCGTGAGCATTAAATATCACAATGTGAATAAAGTGCCGTGTTCCTCACTCTTGGTTAAGTGTCATGAATGTTATTAGGGTGAGACTGAGCACCCTCCACAGAGGTTCTGTTGGGATGTGCTCCCACTTGCTGTGCCAAGTCACTGTCCTAAGCTAACTTCGCATCTCTTCACCCACTAAATCCTCCCAATGCCCCTAAATCCTCACCCTTGGGCCAAATTTCATGGTTTTACAGTTCCCATTTTTACAGATGGGGAAACTAAGTCACAGAGAAGTTAGGTGACCTGCCTCAGATCTCAGAGCTTATAGAGTGGGGTCAAGATTCTAAACCAGAATCTCTGATTTAAGAGTCTCAATTCTACACTTCCAAATCAAGAAGAATGCATTGACTAAAAATAAAGTGTTACTAATTTATTGTTGAAAGTGGTTGTTCTCAGGCTTGCCTGGACATCACCATTTGCTCGATGAAGCAAGCTTGATTGGCCCACCCCAGAGTTTGTATTTCAACAGGCCTGCTGTAATGGAGTTTGCTCTTCTAACGCGTTATATGTGATACTGATGCTATAGGTCCAGGGACCACATTTGGGAGCCACCAATTTAAAACATTGATCAAGCATTTGCAGTGGTGACTGTCATCTGCCTGACTAATGCTCTTACTTGACAGAATGTCCCTGCCCACCCTTAATCTGCAGAGACCGTGATGAAAGTGACGGCTGTCAGTGTCACTGATGTTCCCAGTGTTGGATTTGTCCATTCACCTTCAGAGGTGTTTCAGAGGAGTGCAAGCTAAATGTCTCTTACTCTCTTTACTAGGAAAAATATGCAAATGACATAAATAGTTACCCTCAATGTGACTGAAAGGAAATAGTAGTGCAGAGTAAACAGTGGTTATTGACTCCTTCACCTCCCACACATCTTTCTCTTTGAAACACTCTTCTAGATCTCTTGCATTCACACATTATCACAGTCTACTCTCTAGCAGTTGGAAGGAATGTGATAAATCATACAGTTAATCAACTTTAGGACACTGGTTTCATTGTCATCGTGAAATTAAAAGGTGTTAGAATGATCATATAACAAAGAAACAAAAAAATTTCAAGAAATCTGTGATGAGACATCTAAGCATGTGTCTACTGAGTTTTGTCCCAAATTCATTAATACATGAGATACCGGCAGGTTTCATTGTAAATAAGAGAAGTTTGTCAGGTTTGATAACCACTAACAAGGGATTTTGCCAAATAAGGCCACATAGCCTCAGGAGGTAGCTCATATAGTCAGTGCTCACCTCTGGTGTGAGACTGTCAGCTGGAGGACGGGGGGCAGGTTCCACCTGCAGGCACCCCAGATTCACCACAAGCCAGTGACTGTGCAGCCAGTGACTGTCGCCTGTGTAGAGCAGGGACCCCTCATGCTAATGTGAGATTTTATCAATAGCATCTTCATGCATTCTCAGACTTGCCATCTGGACCTATCAGAGCCAGGCAACTTGTTCCAAGCCCATTGTGCCTCCCACCTCAGGCCCTCAAAGCCCTGGTAGCGTAAACATCTGCACCTCAGGGCTGCTGTCCCTGTAGTATAAGCTGCTAAGAACTTCTGTTTAGGGGCTCTTCACTTGCTCTTGGTTGTCTTTTTGCTGCTGTGTTGTTTTGTTTTGTTTTGATTTTTTTGCGATGACACTGAGTGGCACCCTGTATTGTTTCTTTCAGCCAGTAATGTTAAAGTAGAGACTCAGAGTGATGAAGAGAATGGGCGTGCCTGTGAAATGAATGGGGAAGAATGTGCAGAGGATTTACGAATGCTTGATGCCTCAGGAGAGAAAATGAATGGCTCCCACAGTGGCCAAGGCAGCAAAGCTTTGTCAGGAGCTGGAGGCATCCGACTTCCTAACGGCAAACTAAAGTGTGATATCTGTGGGATAATTTGCATCGGTCCCAATGTGCTCATGGTCCACAAAAGAAGCCACACTGGTAAGGCCTGGCGTAGTTCCCCCTTTAGTGGACTGGAAAAGGTTGTGGGGTGTTGCAGGAGGAAAATATTCTGTCTTAGTTCATGTTCTGAGCATGTTTCAGGTGGACTAACAGTACAACAGTGAGTCCAAGTCCTAGCTAAGTGTAGGAACAACACAGAAAAGAAAGGACTTCTAAAATGCACCATTTCAGCCTTAAAGATTAAAGCAGTAAACAGAAAGGAAAAGTTAACAGCCTCATCTGCAAATCCTGTCGGGGCCTGAGGTACAGCGGCAGCTGCATCAGTAGGTGGCACGTGCTCAGTGGGTTACCCTTCAGGAAGTAAAATAAAAGAAACACAAAAGAGATCAATGCTGAACAGTTTGATCCTCACATTTTCTATTGAGAAACACTGAGTAAAACATGTACTTTTTTCTTTTTTTGTATTCAGACTAATAGGGCTTGATTTTTAGAAACATTAGTAAATGATGGAGTGACTGCAAAATTTAGTCTTTTGGAAAGAGTTTAAAGTCAGTTTTCACATGCCTTACACTCCAAAAGGTAAGAATTTAAATAAGATTATTTGATTACTACTTGTTTTCATCTCAAATTGGTACAGAATTTAATACCAAACCCTTGTCTTATTGGACAGTGTATTGGGGTTTTGGAAATTTAAGAGAATATACTGTTCTGTGTCCAAAAGTGCAGGAATGAGGACAACATAGTGTCTGATGACTATGCCCAAAGTCTCCAGATGCCCTCATGCTGGGGTGGTGTCGGGAAGTAGGGACTTAGTCTGCCACCCCATGTGTTTGGTCCTGGCAATTGACCAATCACATACTTTTCCACCAGAACTACTGAGTCACTGCCACTGGCACTAGACAGTCTTAGAAGTAAAATATTAATGAGATGCATTTTACCTTTAAATATATGCATGAGGTGCCTTTTGAATTGAACAGAAACTTTACTCTTCTGCTTAGTGGTGAACAAAACAGTAAATTCGCTGAGAGTTTGAACACAGCACATAGGAACCCTGAGCCATCGCTGCCTAGAGAGCGGCATCAGTCGTCACAGTAAGCCCAGTGCCTGCCGCCACACTTCACAGGAGGGCGAGACAAGCTGAAAGGCACACTGTGACATTTTGTAAGATGTCTCAGGAAAGGAACAATGAAGACTTGAAACTCACAGCCCTGTGTGATTCTTACATGGGACCAAACAAGTACATGGTCATCAAAAATGAAGCAGAGATTCAGAAAATTTGTTGAACTTTAAAAAATCTGGTTGTTAGGAAATGCAGATCTTTGTGGAGTTGTAATTTTTATATGTGAATAAGAGCAGTTTCCAAAATGATATAATACATCTGGAAAACCATAAAATGTTTATTTTCAATAACCATTCATTTGCAGTTAAAATTTCATTTCTCACTTATGCAATGAAGCAAGTTTTGCTTTTCCTAATGTGCCCCCCTTCATCCTAAGTCATCCAGGGAAATTCACCCATCAAATCCAGCCCTCAGTAAAGCTTGCAAGAGAACAGTCACACTCTCCCCTTCCGTAATGAGGTGGAAATTAAAATGAAGGTAGGATACCTTGTGATGGACACTTAACAGAATATGCCAGGACCCATGTTAATACATTCCCGATGGAGGAAAAGACCTCACAAATGAATTACTTTCCTGCTAATTCATGTAAAGTCTGACTATACAGTGAAAATTCTCTTAAATAAATATTTGATAAATGAATCAAATTCTGGCATACTAAATTGCCAAAATATAATGACTGCCTGCTCTGATAAAAAGAATAATTACATTTAATGAATAAAGCTGCTAAGCACAGATATGCAGAGTGGAACCTGCAGTTTGCTGCCCACTTCTTCCTACAAATAGCAGCCAACATGTTGAGTCCTTCATCACGGAGCAAGTAAATTGCAGAAATAAAGACATACACACCAACACTTTTATAGTTCCTGCCTTGACTTTTATCTTTTAAAAAACAAAGCATCTGAAACAGTGAACTCATGGGCTGTCTTCTGAGTGCGTCTTCACTTGTGTAAATCAAAAGGGTCACAGGTAGATACAGAAATACATAGGCCAACCAGGGTTAAATAACTGGACATGCTAGAAAGATTTTTAGTTTCCTGGGATCTGAATAGAAGAGGTTAGAAAAGGCATGTTTTGCTTAACCACCGACCTCACCCTGAATTCTCTAAGTTTAAAATATTTCTACAGCAGCGCTTCCCAAACTTTAAAGGGCAAATAAATCACTCGAGGATCCTGTGAAAATGCAGATTCTAATTCAGACTCCAGAAAATACGGGCTTCTGGAGGAGGGCTCCAGAGCATCTGCTGATGGCGGGGTGCACAGTTGAGCACCAGCTGCTTAAGCAGTGCCACTGCAAAGTGCTCTTCAACTGACTTTTCCCTGGAGGGCAGAGCTTGCTCCTGCCAGTTTCCTAGTGAGCTGGGTGCTAACATTGCCCAAGCTTGCCTCTACCTCTGCTCATGTCACCACCTCAATGAGGTACCGTTGGTGCCATTTTCTTAATGGCTCGCTTCCCTAGCTTTGCTGTTCAATTTCATACTTGAACTCAAGGGTAACAGCAAGAACTTCCTCACCGACTTAATGTAAGATTCAGAGGGAGGAATGATATGAAAGAAGCTTGAAGTGCAAGGAAAACCCCACCTTGCAAATCGCAGCATTATTATTCTAAGAGATAGGATTCTTAAAATTAAAGATCAAGAAAAATATCTAAATTATGGTCATTCTGTATAGTCTTGTACCTACTCCATGCAGGACGCAATCACCTTGGTTCAAAAGCACAGCAGCATGGAATACTGTATTCATTGTAATGTTTCTCCAGGGTACCATTTCAATAGGCCCAGGCCAATTCTTGCAACTCAGGTATTTCTTTAAATTCACCTTCTGGAAACCCAGAAATTTTATGATGTAGACATCCATGAAGACTTAATTTTTTACCCAATTATGTTATTAAAAGTGATTCAAACATTCCTAAAGCAACAGATCAGTAGTTCACTGGGATTAAAAACTAACTTTTGAATTAATAATAGTTAAAGCCCTCATGCCACTTACATAAAAGGAAAGCCAACCTTGGTAAAAACTTGATCTTACTTAGCTACAATAAACAAGCCATGGACCTGCAGGAGGCAAACAGCTGACCAACAGAAGAACCCAGACAGTGTGGGCTGGGCTCTGTCCTCAGCTGCAGCTGGGTGCCCACACCTGCAGACCCCTCCAAGAGGAGACCTCCTTGACTGGAGCTCTGTTGTCACTTCAGCAAGTGCCTTCGTCCAGCTCCTTGCCCTGTGTCACATACTCAGAAACAAGTAAAATTCTGAGAACACTTACTTGCTGGATTCAGACACCAGCACTGCAGAACACCCCAACCGTTGACTCAAGTTACAGGACTGATTTCACTCTCAAAACAGCCATCTTTCTCTCTTTCCTGTCTGTCCTTCAGGGGCGGAAGGGAGACATGACTGTACCAGTCTGTCCTTGCTACCCTTGCCGACTCATGGCCACCTCAGAGACATTGCCGGGGCTGCAAGTTCCCACCTGGGATTTTCCCCTAACCCCCAGCCTCAGAGGAAGCAGGGAGCCCCACCTCTCACACAGAGTAGGGTTGGCTCTCTAGCTTTGAGTCATACAGTACACATTCGTGTCACTAGGTGTGTCCCACATCCTTACCATAAGCATTTTAATGACATGAGCTTTCCTTGCTGACCCACCATCCTGAAGGTCTCCCCTATCCAAGGAGAGCCTGGTCAGAGGCACACTGCTTCGCCCCGCAGAGCTCTGCAACGGCCTCACTCGACTTCTCTTGTTTCTCTTGGTCCCTTGGTGCTAAACACACATCGTCACACACATCTGTTCCACAAAGGCCCAGAGTGCTTCTAATATACAATTAAAAGATCTCTCTGTTGGATACTAAAATAGATGGCTACCATCTATTTTAATTCCGCATCTAATGTGGGCTTGTTAGTTTTATCTTCACCATCCACCTGCTTGACTTTAAAACCTTTCTCTGTTTGGCCAGATATAGAATCAGGAAAATACTGACTATATCCCAGCCAGTATCAGGATCCCACCTATTGGTCTGTAACTGAACATCACTGAAGGTTAGTTTCAGTTTTAACAGTAGCACATCTGTCCTGTGAACTTGAAAACAGAAAAGATAATCATGTAATCCAGCTTCCAATATAGACTTTTAAATTTAACTAGATACAGATTTTAGTAGAATCTAATATATTTCTACTTAATCGTTTTTGATTAGTGCTGTCTTATTTGCCAAAATCAAGTTCATCAATTGGGAAAATTGTTAAATGTGCATTTTAACACATTTCTCATCCTTAAGAAAAAAAAAATGTCACTAGGAAATGCATTTTCATGTTATCTCAGCACCAGAGATTGTAGTCACATATTTTTCTTTATAAAGGTTTATTTTTAGAAGAGCTTTACTATTTACTTAAACGTGACAAATATATCACTCTTTTACATGAGAGTTCAATGAACTCAGATTCTAAGACCAATGACTACTCAATAACATATTTCTTTTTCTCAGATACCTGTTTATCCCCTTATCTATGTCCAGAATGTAGAGACATGTGCCACTACACACAGCAGAGGTTCAAAGGATTTCTTACACACAAATCCAATAGTATCACCCTAGAAAGAATTCCTAACAATGGCTAAATTGCATCTCTTAGAATATTTGTCCTGAAAATATAACTTGTTTCTTATAGCTGTAGACAAACAATAGTGTTTAGGATTTATGACAGTGAAAAAACAAAAAGCAGGAAATCTCAAGGCAGGTCTGAATCTTGTACTCTGGGAGACTAAGGACTGTTCTTGGATAATGGAGAGTGTGGCACTTCCTTCAGTTTCTTACCTTCCCATTTTATTCAATCAATACCTCTCTACCCCCCTCCTCCCTCTCCTTTCTCCACCCCTCCCTCTCCGTCTCCCTTTCCCTCTCTCCCTCACAATCTCTCTGTCTGTCTCTTTCCTGATTTGCCTGCTTAGGGACAGACAGGTAATGGAGAAGAAATTGAAAGGGAAAATACAGGGAAAATGTAAATGAAAAGAAGTTATTATAACTGTTATAATGAAGTGCCTTTCATTTAAATATAAGAATGTAACGCTGAAATGAACTTGTGATCCTGAAATGCATTTTTAATGAGTTTCCTTTTTATTTTGCTGCTTCAGTGGCATATTTTAAAGACCCTTTGAAAAAAGCCACATTAAAAACCCCACCAAATGCCACAACACGCAAAATTGGATATTGGTTTATTCCAAAACTGCTGATCAGGAAGAGTGGCTCTTCATCACAAAATGTTGCAGTCACTTTATTTAAATGAGTTTGAATTTGCATTGTGATGTGCCATTCTGATTTAGGAAAAAAAAATTAGATTTTCAGATCAAATTGACCCAACCAGTGAAGCGTTAAGGAGCTGGCAGGTTTAGTCTGAAAGCCTCATGTTCTATCAAACCTGCAGCCGGTGGAAGTCACCGGCCCCTGTGGGAAACAACTTTCTCGCCTGTGTCCTCCTCTTGTCCCCTGCGCTGAGTTTTGTTCTCAGGGACTCTCCCTCTCCTCTTCACAGGGGAACGGCCCTTCCAGTGCAACCAGTGTGGGGCTTCTTTCACTCAGAAAGGCAACCTGCTCCGGCACATCAAGTTACACTCTGGGGAGAAGCCTTTCAAGTGCCACCTCTGCAACTACGCATGCCGCCGGAGGGACGCCCTCACTGGCCACCTGAGGACACACTCTGGTAGGTCCTTCGTGCATACACCAGGGTTCGAAAGGTGCCAGGGTCACGTGGGGTGCCCTGGCCCTCACATGGTGTGTGTTCGGGAGTCTCCTGACAACTGAACTAGTCCCAGGCACGACCCTCCATCAGGCACTGGCTACCACTGACTTCAGTATCAGAGCCCCCTCCCCTGCATTTTCTGATTCCCCAGGGAGCCAGGGAGTGGTGAAATCTCACACATGCACATGCACATACACACACACTACTGAGCTCTCACCTCAGGGAGGTAGAGTATTTCAGAAGTTTTTAAAAGGTTGAATTTTATTCAGTATACTGCTAATGCCCCAAATGTTTCCAAACGCATTTCTTTATGTTGCTGTAAAGCTACATTTAATGCTGTTTCATATTCGGTTGTGATCATTGGGATGGTCTTCTCTGCAACGGTGACACACAAGGCAATCTGGGACCTGTTCCCAGAGACTCCCACCCTAGTAGGCCCAAGTGTGACTCTCCCACCAGAAGCCAGATGAGGACTGGAGAAGTCAGTGTGGAGCTGTTACCACATTTTAATAACTGCATTCCAGATAATTCAGAGTCTCAGCTACAGTTTCATAATCAGCTTGGATGCTCAGCAATTCTGGAAGCGCTCCTCACTGAGAGCCCCAAATACACCATTGCTTAGATGAGATCCTCTACTTCCTGACAGCCCTTCCTCAGTATTTCATTACCAAGAAGCCCCATAATCTACAGGAATCATTGTCTTTTGTTTTAATTTATGTGTAGAAGAACTGGGGTGTAGGCCAGAGGTGCAGGGGTTGGGGGAGGGAGTGAGAGGATTCACCAGAGACAGAGTGGGGAGCAGAATAGGCAAATCTACTGAAATACACTGCTGAGGGGAGCAGTGAGGGATACAGGAGAGGTCTGCCGTGCCACGTGGAATCTCCCCAGCTGGGGGTCGAACTCAGGCAGTAGCGGTGGTAGTTAGCGCTGAGACTTAACCCCCAGACTACCAGAGAGCCCCTTACAAGAATCTTAAGAGACGAAAGTTTGAATCTGATACTGAGGCACACCCATCACCCAGCAGGTGACGTGGCACCTGCAGGGGATACCAGGGAGAGATTGATGGGGCCTTGTCCCTGCCCTTGGGGAACTCATTGTCCACACTGACCCTCATGGATTGCTCTGGGCAGGTGGTGGGAGAGAAAAATGCTGCAGAACCTCCTCCCCATCTCCAGAGTAGCAGATGAGGCAGCGCCTCCCATGAGGAGGCAGGACGCTGTGACCTTGGGGAAAGGTTCATCTGGGCTCAGGCCACCTTGTTCCCAGATGGCATGAGCGTAGATAATGTCAGGGTTTTTAGAGGCCTCTTCCTCACACTCATTTCTCTGTCACCCATTGACTAAGCATCCCAGGGAATTCGTTCGCTGGTGGGGGAGACTGGCACACAGTAGCTGAGTACCCACATGTCACAGTGTTGTGACACAGTGTCACAGAGGGCACCAGGAAGCAACCATCAGTCCCCAGAGTGGGAGGCTTTGGGAGACACCTCCATTAAGTAGGGCACTGGCATCCATGTTGAAAAGTGAGTTTCTCAAGTTTACCCTCAGAGAAATTCCAAATGAGTGTGTGATTCTGTAAATGATCCTAGACAAGGGTGAGGCACACACTTAAGCAAGAGCTATGGAGACTTTGATTTTCTTCTGCAAGTGGCACCTGCAAGAATTTAACCTGGCAGGAGAGAGAGGAGTAGCAGGGGCCCTGGGAGCACTAGATCTCTCACAGATTTGACCAAGCCATCTCCTCTGCATTCTATCACTTTCCTGAGAGTCAACATTTAGAAGGCTCCCCAAATACTCCTAATTTGAAAACTACCATGATTTGGGTAGGCTTCTTAAAATCTTCCCAGAAAGGAACCATGAAAAATGGAGGAGTTGCTCCTTCCATAGGGCAGACAGGTCAGCAGGAGTGACGGTGGGGCCAATGTCACCCCCTCCCAATTGGGGACAGGGCATGTTCATGCTGGGATGACTCTGCTACAACGACAGGGAGAACCGGTGACTCCCCCAAAGTGGGACAATGACAATATATTTTTTTTAATATTTACATGTGTCAGTAATGAGAGGCAGATTTCTTGTCCCTCGTAGAGATTAAGGTGGTGTTGGAATTCAATTGCAAACAAGATTTGTGCAGTTGTCAACTGTGACCAGCATGCAGGCTATGTCCAGGGCCTAACAAATTATGTATCATGACAGTGACACTGCATTCGGGTTGGGTTGAGATGCATCTTCCTATATAAGTGGAAAACACAGTGACTCACCCTTTGCTTGACATCAGCTATATCATCAACATCCCAGATCACTTTGCAACAGAAATGGCTTCTACATTATCAATCCTTAAAACTTAAGTGACTCCAAGCCATTCTGGTTCCTTTCCTGTTGTGAAGGTAGGAACAACTAGTGCAGCGTTTCATGTAATTCTGGCTTCTGCAGTCTTTAGTTATCTTGCTCTCTGAATAGCTAGTTACTTGAGTAGTTACCTATATAATAGGTGGCAAACTTTGGACAGTTTCTATCTATTATGGATCTACCAATGAACACATGGGTAACACTGTAGTGAGAAAAACATCAGTGAGCCAAGGTGCTGGTGATTCTGCTGAAAAGTATTTCATGTCTGAAAGTGCCAGACATGTACCTCTTGGGAACAAAACAATAACCTGGGTTCTTCAAAGTGATTTCTCTGTAATGAAATGAAAACATGTCTTGTCTGCAAATGCCAATGTGGTCACCTTCTCTTCCACAGCAATCTAGTCCCTATCCCATTAAACACCATGACCAACCTCACAGCTTCCCTAGAAGCTGGTGATGGCCTGAGGTTCTAAGGACCAACATGTTAGTGGTGTTATAGCTATGGGATTTATGGAATGTATCCCATACTGATAACAAGAGGTGTTTGAGTGGTCTGGGTAAGGTAGGGAGTACCTTCCTTCTTTACTGATTCCTTTGGAAGTTGCAAGCTAAGCTAGAGACTTTGTTTCCTCAGGAATATCAGGCTGTGTTTCAAGTTATAGTTCAGTTCCATTGCTTACAGTGATATATTTATTATGTCCCAGAGTGAAAATCAGTTAAAAAACAGAAATTTGCCAAAGTTAAAACTTTGAGTCTCTCTGTATTAATTTCTAAAGGCATATTCAATGAGATATACAAATTTTAGTAAGTGTATATTTCAACATCATTTCCTGGCATTTGGGGTACAACACTTTCTACACTTATTTATTTTACTTTCTGCATTTATTCCTCTGATAGTAAATGTTCTAGCTATCAAATGTTTGTTTTTCATCTAAGTCTTCTCTTCACCTAAGAAAGAGATTTAACCAACTTAAGCTTTGGTTAAACTATTTTACCAACATTCCCATTTGGATGTTATTATATTTTCAAATATGTGAAATCTAACACCATGAGAAGGAAGAATATCCTGGTCTTATGGTAGGAATTTATATAAGTAATTGAAGATATTTTGTTCATCTTACCTTTTAAAATTTTCTCTCTTAAAGTCTTTAAACTTAAGCATGCTGTGATTTTGAGTTGGTTTTCTTTTCCTAAAACACCACTTAACAAAATTCAGGAAGGACTAAACTCATTTTACTCAACTGCACTACCCAATACAGTAGCCATTAGCCACATGTGGTATTTAAATTTAAATCAATTAAAATTAAACAAATGAAAACATTGATTCTTAGTGGGTCTGGTTATACTTTGATGCTCAGTAGCTCCAAATAGCTGGCAGTCACACCTTGAACAGTACAATGGCTGCATATTGGACATCACAGAGAGAAACACTCCCGTCCTGCGGTAAGTTCTGTTGGACAGGGCTGATCGAGGAGTTAAGCTATTTTAAAGTTCTTTGGGGAGAAAACAGAACTTTTCCAAGTTAGAACAAGAAAATACATTCAGGGAATTAAAATACTCATTTCATTAAAGTATATTTATCCACCAAGGATTCCTAGAAACCTTAAATTACCCAGTGTAGCACCTGAGAATTTATTAATTCACTTTCATGATGTTAGAGTGAGCACCGATGTCTTGACAAGCCCAACCTACAGAGTAGAGGCGGTAATTCTCTATATTGTCCAGCCACCATGCATCTGCCTCCTCTTTCTGCCCAGTTGTTCAGCGTCCACATTAAAGCACTGCAGTGGTTTGTTACCGGCCGTTAAAGGATGCATTTAGTGTCTTCACTAGGAAAGAATTTGGCAGTCAGAATAGTGGGCAAAGTTAAAATGAAATAAGAGTCATAAGAGTTGTTGGTACAATCAGAGAAACCCCTGGCCGTTAATCATTTTAAATTTAGTAATTTTGACTGACTTTTGCTCCCAAGAGTTGAGTGTTTTTTGGATTTTCTTGCACTTTTTGGTAATAATGGTATTGCATGCATTCCCACTGCACCGTAAGGCTGATGTTTAATTGGGGTCTTGAACTCAATTGTGTTTTCTGCAGTTGGTAAACCGCACAAATGTGGATATTGTGGCCGAAGCTATAAACAGCGAAGCTCTTTAGAGGAACATAAAGAGCGTTGCCACAACTACTTGCAAAGCATGGGCCTTCCTAGCACGCTGTACCAAGGTAAGCCCTGAGAGTGTGAGGCAGGCCTGGCCTTCGCTGTGCCTCCCCAGCGCAGATGAAGAAGGGCCCTCTCACGCACTCACCCCGGGAGGAAACACGGCTGCTCAGAAGGAACAGAGGGAAGTTTTTGGCCACTAAAGTCATATTTCACTGGAGGCACACAGAGCTTCCCAACTTTTAAATCCTATTCTCACCTTAGAGTACTTGATTTGAAAGACCCGTCCCTCCCTTTAATATCTGAGGAAGCTTCCAGTAGTGACCCTTGAATATTGGCTTTTTCTTAAACTTAGAGTATTGATTGCTTCTTTGTGCATAGTAACCAAAATAAGACGGGAATGCTTGTTTCAAAAGCTATTTTTTTGTGTGAAGATGATCAAACAAGAGCTTTCAGGCTGTGTGTTCCCTCATCAGTTTCAGCACCACCCAGAATATGAGAGCTTGTTGGAAGGGCTGACAGGCAATAGGATTGAGCCTGTCACAAGATTCGAAGAAATCTTGTTTTTGGTTTTGTTTTTTAATATGAGTTTTGATGTTTCTTTGTATATTGCATCATGAGGTAGCACTTGACTCTAATCTTAGATAATGTAAAGTGAAATGTAGAGAGAGTGCTGAGGAGACTGAATTCACTCAAAGGGACTGCAGTGTTAAAAAGAGTATCTTTCTAACTTTTTAATACACAAGAAATTTAAAAATAAAAAGTCAGCCTCTTTTAAAACACTCTATTTGGCACTACCACTGGAAAAGTTATGATGGGACTAAGGAGTAGAAGTTGAGAAAAGTTGAGAATTTATCAAGCCTCATTCAATTTTTTGACTTTAATAAATGACCCATAAAGGAAAACCCATCATGGAATACCCAGATTTGTTTTATTTTATTTAATTTTTTGTCATGTTAAAACATCCATAACATAAAACTTGTCATCTAAAGTGTGCAGTTCAGTGACATTAAGTATACTCAGGGGCACTCTAATTACTAATAGCTTATGAAAGTGCAGAGAATGGTCAGGATGAAGCCACAGAAATCCAAGTCTCAGCACCAAAAGGCAACATGTCACATGACCAAAGTGCTGCAGTCTTAGTGCTGCCCTGGTCAGCTGTGGCCTGGGGATGACAGTTGATTTCACTGGGCCTTAATCTTCTTGCCTATAAAATGGGAAGATCCCATTTCAATGATCATTTAATTGCCCTCAAAGTCTAAGGTCTAATTTTAGAATGGGAAAGTACTGACGGTAGAAGAGAGGAAATTAGATATTTAAATAATAATAATAATAATAATAATAATAGCAACAACAATCTATCAATTATTGATTTGGGAGATAATTGGAAACAAAGAGATGAGAGGATGACTATGATTTTTTAAAATAGAAGGGATTATGCTCAGTAAAACAAGTCAGAAGAAAAAGAAAAATGTCAGATGGTTTCACTTATAGGAGGAACAGAGGGGAACTAAATAAGGGATCAGGAGAAAAATAATAATAATAAATAAATAAACAAAATTAACAGGCAACTATAAATAGGGACATTCTGCAGGGGAGGGGAAGGGAAAGGGACCAAAACAGGGCAGGGAAGAGCACAAGGGACTATGGTGATGGCTCACAGGTGAGTTGATGGTGGGTATTTTACTGGGACTACATCTGAGAGGAGAAAGCAAATATTGTACAAAAATGAGCAGTGATATAAAATATATATAAAAATATTTTTAAATCAAGTAAAAAATAAAATTTAAACACTCAGATATTGTATTTTTCTGTTTTAAATAAGTTAATGGATTTAAGAAGTAAATGCCAATGTTTAAATAAGTCATTTTTCAACTGGACAACTATTAAATGAGGACTATAATATCAAGCCCTATTGAATATAATAATCTGAATTTCCCCAAGGAATGGGAAGACAAAGCAAAGAAGAGTGTCAGAAAATGAACACTGGTTTTCCCCACTGTTTTTATGAATAATAATCAAACCATGGCAGGCTGAGAGATTCTTCCACTGAGATCCAGGTTCCAGTTTCATCTCCCTGTGTTTGAATGTGACCCTGGGTTCATTTCCTAAATGGGAGTGATAATTCCTGCTTGACCAACTGTATAGAATTGCTCTGAGAATATGTAATAATACATGAGAGACGGAGTAGTTGAGAGAACAAGGAACACAGACAGGCATCCAGTCTGGTGTTACCCAAGTATTGACACCAAACACACAACCCTCCTCTATGCCCAAGTTGATAAGTTTATATGTCAGTATTATATATTAAATACTATCCAGTGGTCAGAATCAATTTAACCTTAAAATGTTAATGCATTCCCTTTGGCAATCAAATGATTGTGAACACTAAAATAATGTATCCACATTTCTGTTTAGTAAGCACTAGTTGAAAGGAACCCATAAAGTACCTTTTAGGAAACTTACAAGACTGCATCTGGGATCTGGAGGGCAAGCACTGCTTAAGGAGCCTTGGTGACTTAGCTTTGCTGTGCTAGGGCTAGATGAGTCTGTGCCTTCTCTGGGGTTTTCATCTCTCTCCTTCCCACCTTCCCCAATGCAGTCCCCCAGAATTCAGACAGATGCTCACTCAGACTTTCCTTCACAATTCCCCCTTAGGTTGGGTCCATCCTTTCATATTAGGTAAAAACATGTTTGTAGGATATGGGAAAGGTTGATTTTTCTGAATGTATTTTTATTTTATTTTGGCCATCTGTTGCAATTTCCTAATATCTTATGGGAAAAGCAAGCTTCTCTTGTGCCTTCGGTACACAGATTATGTTACAAGCCCTTAGAGAAGAATGCATCAGTGGACAGAACTCCAGGGACTGGGAGCATGGAGTTCATTTGTGCCTCACTTTGACAACTCTGAAGGTCTTGGCTCTTGGGAAGCCCGGTCGCCTTAGGGAAAAAACCTTGCTGGCTGGACCGCAGGAACTCTGGGCAAGTCAAGTGACCCATTGCAGAGAAAGGTGGACATATTACAAAGCATGTTAGCTTGACATATCAAAAGTACAACCAGTGGAATTGGATTTTATGTGCATTCTTCATATTATTAGAGTATAGGTTATTATGTGTGCCCATTTAATAAGACACCCACATAGCCAGTGTTGAAAATTACATTTACCAGTAATAACCTATTTGTAATATACTTTCAAATTATCGTTTGTAATAGCAACGATGACAAGCTTTTTAGAAATAATCTTAGCAGGTAATGGGAAGAAAATGATAAAGAGAGCTACAGAACCATCCTGAAACAAGAAAGAAATCTTCCTCGAAGATTGAAGAAGGAGAGAAGACTGGACCTATGTGTCTTCCCAAATCAAGACTAATATAAAATCAGTCTATAATCTTATTGGAATTGTGACCATATATCATAAAGTGAATAAATTTATTTATAAAAATAAATGAGGGGCATGGCATTTCTCCTAGAAGAATAATGTCTAGGTTATATTAAAATGTAGCTTTAATATGGAACTTAAGGATGAATAGACAGACAAATCAATATCAGATATGGATAAAACTTCCAAAAGTTATGTGATAAACCAGCATGTTTTATGTGAGAAAGGGGGAAGCGAATGTCAGTGGGATTGAAATGGACTATTCAGAAATGGTGTTAGAAGAACTGGATTACCTGTTTGGAAGATAATCAATTTACATGTTCAGTTCCTCATATATTAGGATAAATGATAAATTCATAAAAACTAAAATGTAGACAACAACTGCAATATACAAAATTGTGCCTTCAACTATGAAAGGAAGTGACTATACAGGAAACTAAAGATCAACTAAAAAGAGCTTGTACATCAGCATTTATTGGCACATTTCTATGGTTTCTACAATATATACATGCTATTTGATTTCCAGTCTGCTGTGTATTCGGTGATAAGGAGCTTAGGTGTTGTCTTCCCCCTGGTCAGGATGCTGTAGCATCAGAGCAGCCACGTTTCTGCATCACAGTTTACTCTGTAGAAGATGTAGGTCATTTCTAGCCCTGACAGTTCTTTGGTTCTCAGAAGGGTGTTCTCTGGATTGATTGAGTCAGTGGATTTGGGAATAATTAGAGAAGTGAAGGGGACTAATTACTTAGTCACAGTCCAGCTTCTGGTGACAATGTCAGGGTTTGTTCCTGTGAACTTAAGGACTGGCATTCAGTAAACTGGTGTCATTAGCAGATGGCCTATCTTTGTCATTGTTAAGTTCGACCTCTGTCCGGCGGTTTTGCTGGGAAGATGATACAAAGGGCCTGGCTCTTGTAAGCATTTAACAAATGTCAGATTTAACATTCGACACAACTGAACCCTCTCACCATAAGCATTTCTAAACTGGCCTCTCTAACTGTCTTTGACTTTAGTCATGAAAGAAGAAAATAATCACAGTGAAATGGCAGAAGACCTGTGCAAGATAGGATCAGAGAGAACCCTCGTGCTGGACAGACTAGCAAGTAACGTCGCCAAACGTAAGAGCTCTATGCCTCAGAAATTTGTTGGTAAGAGTTAAACGTTTGCTGTCTCTTAAAAAACAACTATGTGGATTTTATAGACTTAGGTTGTCATTAGTTGAGGGTAGAAAAAAGAAAAAAAAAACCTTCAGTTTTTAGAGAGCAAAATCGATAAGATCAAGATTTCTTAAATATCTTGGAATTTTTCCAGGAAGTCCACTACAAATACCAAATCTGTCTTTAGCAGTTCTCCCTAGATGTGACCCTGCACATCTGAGCACTCAGTGACACCTGCCTGTGGATGCCCTCTGCCCATCTGGGGGTGGCTGGGTCAGTGTGCACAGAGTGGAGCCATCGGCCTGGCGCAACAGGGGATCCCCCCACACTGCATGGACACCCCCTCCCGGAGCAGCCTCTAAGCTTCAGATCCTTGTTCTTCACAGGAAACTCATAGCACTCCCCATATTGGACACTTGGAAGACCTAGTGGGCAGAATGGCACAGCAGCTCACCCATAGGAAGTGCCCAGTGAAAAGGGTGCATGGCTATGATTGCTGCCATGACTGTTGAGTCTCTACCTGTGCCAAGAACTATAAGGGATAAAAGGAAGAGTGAGGTGGACCTTTCCTCTGGGAGTTTGTTGCCTACTGTAGGTGGTAGACAAATGCACCAATAACCATGATCCAGGCCAAACATCCCAGTATAAGAAAAATGACAACACAGGTGGAAGAGTAAGCTAAGCTTGAGGACCCAACTTAGGATGGCAGTATTGACCCACATGTGAACACTGTCACTTTACCAAATTACTCAACTTCTCCGAGCCTTGGTTCCATTCTTTATGTATCTCACAGAGTTTTGTTAAGATAAAGATAAATGGACACCAAGGAAGTGAGAACATTTATAAATCCTCAGTGTGAATGTCAACTATTATTAGAGGGATAAGATCCAGGAAACAGGACCATGAAGGAAAGGTCATAGCCACAGAAGATCAAAGGTCATCCCAGAGGACAGTATCACAGGGAAAGGGTCTTGTTCACAGAAGAGGATCATGGAAGGAGTTTCATGTCCGGGGAAGAGACTCACAGGGAGAGGATCATGTCTGATAAAAAGGATCAGTAAAAGTTTTGTGGAGCTGATTGTGTATGGAGGAATAGGTTTCAGCACAGTACAGGGGGTAGAGGAAAAGGAGAAGATTATAGACAAACAGACAAAAATAAAGAGAAATGGTGGTGCTGATTTTTAGCACTGGAGAAGAACATGTGGGACATGATTGAGGTTCTGGGCTAACTTAGAGGCCCACAGGGAAGTTCCAGGAAGCTCTGGCCACATAATGAATGACCTTTGAATATCAAGGTGAAAAATATGCCTGTAATTCAGTAAACTGAAAA
Source organism: Scalopus aquaticus (assembly GCA_004024925.1). NCBI lineage: Eukaryota > Metazoa > Chordata > Mammalia > Eulipotyphla > Talpidae > Scalopus > Scalopus aquaticus. Next base: position 36,123 of record PVIJ01006977.1, on the reverse strand, counting down.
AGTATTGACTTGTTTATTTGAAGCAACATCTTGGAAATTAGAGAGACAGTGAGAGTCAACAATTGATGGAAAAGGAAAGGGGATGGAGCAGTGGACGCATTCATAGAAAGAGGAGGGTATGGAGGTGGGAGAGAAGTGTAAGGTCAGTGTGGGAGTGAGTGACAGAGCCCTTGAAATATGGTAACTCTGGTGGAATAGTATGCTGTTTATAGCCATGTTCTGGAAAGAGATTTCTGGCTTAATCTACTAATTTTCAAGGACTTCCTGGTGTAGATGCTGCACTGGGAGACTGGGAACTGTGTGTTGGGAGAGAAAATTTGTCTAGAATGGGGTTAATGCCTACTGAGAAAGGCCCTGGGTTCTTATAGAACAGCAGGAAGAAGGGAGGACAAAAGAGGCCAAATTCTCGGGGACACAGCCTCTCTTTTGTGACTTAAAATAAGCTCCATTTTGATCTGATTTAAATAAGTGTGGCATAGGTTGAAAGGTATAAGGGAGAAAGGACTTAGTTCTTTAAAAATGTCTTTAGAAACCACTGGCTAGAGACACTTCATTGGGAATCATCCACATAGCTATAGAAGGAGCTTCTATTTCCTGAGGATTTTCTGGTCATGGTCAGATAACAGGCTATTGGTGGTGGGATTCAGGTAGCACTGGCTGAGGTGGAAATTCAACCTGATTCCTCCCTGCCAGGTGTGAGCAGTGAGGAGAACATTTGGCAGGTGACTGAGGAAATGGAGCAGAGCAAGCGTGCCTGAGAATTGTTAACAGTCACTGGCTTTGGGAAACTAGGTGTGACTTCCACCTTCAGGTTAAGAAACTGGAGAATGCCACCTGCTTCGATAAATGAATATTTGCAGCCAGTTTTAATGTTGGAGATTTCAAACTAAATGAGACCATGTGTGAAACGCTCCTATATCCCTTTCTATTGAGACCATAATTTAGGTGTTGACTTGAGATTTAGAAGATTCTGTATTTAAAACAGCAACAGTAAACCCTCTGATCAAGCTAAATGGGGATGAAAAAGAGAGGTTGAACACACTGGAGATGTATACAAGAAAGAGTAGGGGGAGGATAGCAGAGTGGAGTTTGAGAAAGGGGCTCACCGAATGGGCGTTAAGTGAGATGTTTCCCCAAAAGTGTAGTGATTGGCAATTTATCGGTATTTCTAAAATAATTCCCCTTCTTGCACCCAAAACCTGCTATACCCTCACTTCAATTTGGTGAAATATCAGTCCTAACTTGTCAGAATTTCTGCATCTCTAAAACAAAAAAGCAGATGAATCTCAAAGTTACTTTAGCCTCTATATGCTAAGTTTTCCCACTGTATAAACTCAGAAAGATTATGTAGGAATGCAGCTGTTGTCATGCATGCTGGTGCGGCAATGATGGAGCAGAAAGAGTTCTGAGATTGCATTCAACAGGGCTAGGTTCAGGGTCCCAATCCATTTATGATTGGCTGGACTCAGTGGCCTTATCTAATAAATGGGTGTGATGCCTGCTGCTCTGCCTCCCCTCTCAAGGCAGTTCTTTGAATCAAAAAGGAGGAGATGGTTTAGCAAAAAAGGAAATAGAAGAGAAAAATTACAACATTCAATATTCCTGCAAACCAGTATAATTGTCTTAGTATATATTCTCTTTTTCTTATAGAAAAAGCCCTGTTGTGCTATTAAAATGACACCTGGTTAATATAAAGAATTTCTATTTTACATTAATCATAAAGAGTTTATGGTTTCAAGTCACTCTTTTTATCCCCTGATAACACTTTAGATCTTGCCATGATAACTGGTAGCATTGTGTGTTGAATGTTCCTAAGGAGATGTCCAAGGCCAGTCTGACATTTTTTTCTTAAAGGTGATTTCCATTTTCTCCCTGAATGCCTGGAGTTTTTCTTTAAGATTTTTAAGCTTAAATACCATAACAAGGATGTGTCTCTTTTGCATGAGTAAAAAATTCCTGCTATTTTAATCTGGGGAATCCCTTTTTCTCTTTATTTCTTGGAAATTCTCTTCTTTATAAATACATCTTTTCCATCTCTTGTAATAAGTATTCAGGAATATCATTTGCACTTATGTTAGATAATTTGTCTTCCATATCTATTAGCATTTCTTTATCTTTGTCTTACATAAATTCACTATCTTTACCTTATTTCTTTCCTTTGCATTAGTAAATTCCATTTTTAATAATTCATATTCTGTTTCTTACACCTTCTAATTCATGTATTATTCTTTAATGATAATGACTGGGACCTCATTTTGTTGCCCATGATCTGAAATCTTTTTCAAATCTTTTTCATCTTATTCTTTGTTTTATCATGCTGTCTCCTGGTATTTTTTTTTTTTATTGAGTCCATCTTACAAAGCAATTATGAGACATTTCCTTTCTTCTTTGAATTAAGTGTCTTTCTTCCCTACGATGGGCTTATTGGTCTTTATTTTACTTCCTTTCTTCCCCTTGCACTGCTAGAAAATATTTTCACAGTAACTATGACATTTCTTTTCACCTTGATTGTTCTACTTAGTCTGATATGTCTTGATTGACATTTCGACTTTCTTCCCACTGTATTTGATACATTTTTTTTTCCCTGTGAGAGCTATTGATTTTTCTAAATCCTGAAAGAATGCCAAGGATGGGTGGGGGAAATTCAGGTGAGGAAAAGTGCAGTCTTTGTTAAAGAATTGCTTTCTGTTCTCGCAACTCATCCTGAGATGTGGTTAAATGTCCTCAACCAGTTGCCATCATGCTTGGTGGAGGAGTACTTTCCCTCTGGGAACATTCTGGACTCCAGACCTTTACCCCGTAGCAGACAGGACTTAACCTTGTTGAAAGAGCCAACTTCATACTTCTCCAGTGTTTCCTGATTCTCACAGGCAGAGATTTCACCTGCTCTTTGATCAGAATTTATTCTCTACAGAGATGAGGATGTTATTAAGAAGATTGCTGAGGATTTTGTTGATTCACTCTTAGGAGTTCTGGAAGGGAGGTCAGCAGTCAAACTTTGCTGTGTTTCTCATTGGTTCTTTTTGTTTTGTTTGTTTGTTTTTTACTATATATTTCATTGAATGTCTTCCTTTCTTTAGCTGATTGACAAAGTGGATTTTGTTGGGGTGTTTTCTTCATGTTGTGAAGTAAAAGACAAATACTGTGGGTAGCTTTCAGTATACCACAGTAGTCTAAAATATACATTGTTTTTCTTCCTATCCACTTGTTGCTAAAAACAGGTTTTTAAAAAGAGATTTCAGTAGTTGCTTGTAAAACCACAGAACCATGACTTTGAAGAGAAACAGGATGATTAGGTGGGCAGTACTTTTATACTTATCAGGATTGGCCACAAATTCCACCTCTGCCCCTCTTCGCAGGGTTTATTGGAGTGATAGACTGGGGTACCAGTCAGAGAAGATTCACTTTATTCTGGGGTTCATGTAATAAAACATCTAGCTTCTTAACACAAAAGCAGGGGGGAAAAAGTAATCATGTGATTTCTGGAATGCTGTCTGGTTATTTCTTCTAACCTTTAAGCTTTTGTGATCCCTGCCATCCAGCTTGCAAAGAGAGTCCACTCTTCCATTGCTGCAGTGGGTGTGCCTGCCACCAACAAGTCCTCTGTAATCTAAGGATCACATTGACCCATTATCAGGGCACGTGAGACTCCTGACAGCAGGAGATTAAATGAATGGAAGCCGGTCCGTTATATGATAAATATCCATTACAAAGCAAGAAATGAGACCTACAGATATTTTATTGTATGATAAGGCTTATTCCTAAACAACCATCAGTGGTCCTCAGTTGTTCTCTTTTTCCAAAAGGTACTATTAGTAAGTTTTTGAAATATGAAATTGTCCTTCCCTTGTTGAGAACCAGAGGAGACCTGGATGTCAGTTGTCAGCATGGAAAGTGTGGGTTCCCCATACCACCACCCTCACCACCACCCTTAGTTATAACCAAAATCTTAGGAGAGTCTTGAAGTAATTCCCTTCCCTTTGCCCATTCCCAATCTGTTCCTCCCTGGTGACTGGGAAGGGCACTTGCTACCTTCGAACCCGTCTGTGGCATCCTTTTTCCTTTGGACAAAGCTTCTGTTGGGTCTAGTCCTGCCTACTACCACAATGCTGCTCCTGCCTGCCCCTGCCTGGGGCTCTGGCTTCCCACTTTGACCATTCCTCAAAACCCCAGGTGCCTTAGTATCCTCAGTTTATTTTTATGATTCCCAGTGCTGGAACCCAAAACCCCACTCACCTGGCAGAGTCTTCCTAGATCAGAAGCCTGAGGAACACCCTTCTTCATCTTCATATGGCTTCTCAGACTGGAATGCACTGTTTGTGTGATCATTCTTTAGTGTCTATCACCCCTGTTGGTGGTGTGCTGCTGATGAAAGGGCTACTTCTTCTTACTCCTCTTTCTGTGCCCCAGTCTGGTCTGGGCCATGGTACATGCTCCATGAGGATATGTTGAAGGAAGGAAAGAAACAGAGAAGGGTAAATGTAAGCAGTTCAGATAAGCCCATGGATGGTATCATGTGTTTCTATTTATTCATTAAGCATCACTGGAAGTAAAGCAAATAAGTAGTCTGACAGTAACAGTGCGAACAGCTAATGAATGAAAGTCCTAGTTAGGCCTTGGTTCATACTGACTTAAAACCAATCTGACAAACAGGTATATTTTCAAAGAAATTCCTTTTATTTCTTTATGAAAATGTTTACTGCAAAGCTAATTATAAGAAACCAAAACTAGTCACAGATTTCACCTTTCCCAGGGAAGGAGCTTTCCTCCTCCTACAAACCCAGGCATCAGATCACAAGTTTCTGGAGGGGAAGTGCACTCTCTGACAAGTCTTGGCTGTAGTTCCTTGGACATCGATCATGCTTAGTAATTTTTTTGAGAATAAATAAATTCTGCAACATGCTCCCTTGTAGCTTTCTCAGTTTTCTCCTAACTTCCCTCCATATCTCCTTCTGCACATGGCTCCAGTGCTGCTAAGGGTTGAAAGGCAAATTTGAGGATTTCAAGAAGAGCCTCTTAGTCTGAGTGTTCTTGACACTTTCACTGCAAGTCAGAGCCCTTTCAGTTTTCTGTTATTGACAAGAACAGTGTTTTATTATAAATAAATTATAAATAACACAATAGAACTTTGAACAATTCAGGGATTAAGAGCACAGTTTTCCTTCCACAAGTCAAAAATCCTAGTATAATTAATAGTCTGCCCTCCACATCTGCAATTTTAAACACCCAGCCTCCAGCATGAATGGCAGAATCCATGAATATAGATCCATGAATAGAAAAAAAAATTGCATATAAATGGAACCCTACAGTTCAAACCCATGTTGTCCAGTGGTCAACTATATGCAATTTTCATATATTTTTTACTAAATTTTCTTCCAGGGAGTTTTGACTTTAACATTTTATTACATTATTTCAAATAAGTATATTCACATTATTCTGACTCATTATGCAAATTAATTAAATAAATGCATGATAAATTAACCAATTATTGTAAATTACTTAAAGCATTATATTGAAAATATATCACTTGACTTTTAATCGTAAATGAAATAGTGTTGAATTATATAGTGCAAGATATAAGGACTGGTTTAGTCTATTTGATATGTGCTATTTAAGTTGACATGCACCATATTTCGTATTCACTTACTCATTTGTCCAGCCAGATTTATTTAAATGCCAACTCTGAGCAGGTCCCTCTGCTGTGTCCCCAGGGCAGATATAGTTCAACCTTCCCCTGTTTTGGAGATATTCCTAATAAGTCTGCCAGCACACCAACAGCCCTGAGGTTGAATACTCTCCTTGATGTAGATTTTACCTGTTGCTGCCAGGCACACAGTAATCCACGCCTCACTGTCACTTGATTCCCACAGGGGACAAGTGCCTGTCAGATATGCCCTATGATGGCAGCTCCAGCTACGAGAAGGAGAATGAGCTGATGCAGACCCACGTGATGGACCAAGCCATCAACAACGCCATCAGCTACCTGGGGGCTGAGTCCCTGCGCCCCCTGGTGCAGACACCCCCGGGCAGCTCCGAGGTGGTCCCAGTCATCAGTCCCATGTACCAGCTCCACAAGCCCCACTTGGAGGGGCCGCCACGTGCCAACCACTCGGCCCAGGACAGCGCTGTGGAGAATCTGCTGCTGCTCTCCAAGGCCAAGTCAGTGTCTTCTGAAAGGGAGGCATCCCCCAGCCAAGACTCCACAGACACCGAGAGCAATAACGAAGAGCAGCGGGGTGGCCTCATCTACCTGACCAACCACATCAACCCCCACACCCGCAATGGCCTGTCCATCAAGGAGGAGCACCCAGCTTATGATGTGCTGCGGGCAGCCTCCGAGAGCTCGCAAGATGCCTTCCGGGTGATAGGCACGAGCGGGGAGCAGATGAAGGTGTACAAGTGTGAACACTGCAGGGTGCTTTTCCTGGACCACGTCATGTACACCATCCACATGGGCTGCCATGGCTTCCGTGATCCTTTTGAGTGCAACATGTGTGGCTACCACAGCCAGGACAGGTATGAATTCTCTTCCCATATCACACGGGGGGAGCACCGCTTCCATATGAGCTAAATGCCCCTGTTGCACAGACCACCCAAGAAAAGCACAAACCAATACTGTCCCCCTCCTGCCAGTGGATGGACTGGATGAGAGCCTTGTGCTTTTTAATTTCTAGGTGGATTTTTGTTTTGTTTTGTTTTAAGCTGGCTGATTGCCATGCTATTTGCTTTTAAAAATCAAAAGATTTTTATTGTTAGATGCAGGGTAACAGTCAAAGCCTCAGCCCCCAACTGCTGTTACTAGAATCTCCATAGACTGCTAGCTGAAATCTCCCTACCTATTGCCTCCTAGAATTCCCCTCCTCCATACAACGTGTCATTTTCAGAGAGAATGTTATAAAGACAGGCCAAAGTCTGGCAACGAATGTGCTGGCTCCTGTGCCAAGCGAGGGACTCCCACCAGGTGTGATTTCCAAGGCCCTAGCAGCAGTGTGTCACCACCTGAGTTGACCTTCAGGTGAACGATGCAGGTGAGCAGACCCTGAAGGTGCCCCCATAGCAGACTTGGACACTGCCTCATATTCTTCATAGGGAGCAAATTGTTGTGGGAGAAGTTGTAACTATTGGTTCCCCAGCAAATGGAGACATGATGCATTGGAAATTCTTTTAGGCTCATTCCCAATTTCCACACTGCTGACATTGCACAGATGGCTGCAAGGCTTCGCAGGCTTGCTGTCAGTTGCAAAGAACTGAACATGCCCGTGACCCTACCTGGAAACCACTGTCCCTGCTTTTTTATTTCCATACCTTTAATGACCCCAAGTCTATCACTACATTTTTAATATGTCCTGAAATCTGGACCATGATTCCTTTTGAACCTTGCAAACAGGTGCCTCCGAAACCAAAGCTTCAGTGCAAAGTCCATACATAGTTCTATGGGTATATTTTTTCCCTGACTGGATTTACCAGAAGCCTATTTGTTTGCAGAAGGCCCATCCTAGACATGCTTGTAGCCAAGCAGCTGTTTTGTTTGTAGCTGTAGACCTGAATAATTTACAGTTGGTAAATTTATTCCCTATCTGTATAGTATTCTTGTTTAAAAATTCACAAAAGGGTTCAGAATTTCATTAATTTTCAGATCAATGAAATATAACAAATGAAGCCCAGCAGATGTTGCTAACACAGAGAGATCCTCCTTGTTTGAAGCCAAACTTTCACAAATTCTGAAACTTTCCCCTCTGAAGACAAAGCAACACTCGTGTGCCTACACACGATTAGGACTCATAGCCCCACACCGTTTTCCACTAGGCGAATGGCAGATTCAGGATAATCATGTCATTCCTTCCTCCTGTCTCAGGTCTGACAGGTAAAAGACAGGAGGCACTAGAGGTGAGAACCCTAGTCTCTCTAGCCCACTGCAGCATTTGGTGATTCTAATCCCAACCAGGAAGCATCTCCCTCAATGCTAATTCTGTTGGTAAGGTCAGTAATCCCAAACACTTCAGCAGGGTAGAACATATAATTTCAAGGGTTTACAGTATTTTGCTTCTCCTACCTATCCCAATGTGAACATAAAGATACAGAGGGAAAACTGAACATGCACCTCCACTTTTACCTAAATCTGGGGTCTTACCCTCAAGATATTGGCATTTGGGGGCTGGATATTTCCTTATGGGAGATTTTCCCACGCATCCTGAGAGATTTGGCAGCACCCCTGGTCACAACCCACTAGATGACAGTAGCACCTCCAATTTAAAACTTACAACCTCTTCAGAAGTTGCCATATGTTCCCTGGAGGGCAAATTACCCCTTTCTGAGAACCCCTGCCTAAATGAATTCTAAACCAACTGGAAGTCTGTAAAGTCTTCCGGAGAAAAAGGCACTGGAAAAAAACTTCCAAGTTCGCAATCTGGTGCCTGACTCATATTCCTTTGAGGTCATTTTAAATTTTACAACTGAATTATTCCCCTTCAATTTTGGCAAATATAAGTGCTCCTATGCATCTGAGTTTTGTTGAAAGGATGGAGTTCACAAAAACATTCTAGAGCCATGGGGTTTTCTTTGCTTACCAACGGTGTGGCATTTTGAAACCAGAATTTAATTTAAATAGTAGCACAGGGATGCACAGAGAAAAGGAACAGAGAGGAGCAGGCTGTTGGCCGCTATAGTTCAATATGCAGTTAAAGTGAGAGCAACATATACAAGGTAAGACGTTGCTTAAACTTCCAGTTTACTGCCCAATTTCACCTGCCCTGTTATTCTCCATCCCGCACAGTCAATTGGCTGAAAGGAGTTATTTTTCCCAATGGCTTCAAACAGAGCTTTACATAAACTGTAAATAGTGACTAGGAGAGTTCTTTTCTAAAATGCTCCCCCTTCCTCTCCCTGTCTTTTAGAGTCAATATAACTGTCTACTACACATCTTTTTTGTTGTGGTTTTATAATGTAACACCATTTTTCTTTGAAATTATTGTATTTAAAGTAAGGTTTCATAGAATGTCAACAAGTAATTAAATTATGTTTGAAAGCCAACCATGTTCTGTACCCAAAGCTGTCCATGTTTTCCTTCTAGAGGTAAAAGTAGGATTTTGCATGACCTCTCACGCCTTTTTGTTCTGTGGTTTGTTCTCTTGTCTGATGGTGTGAGTGTGTGTACGGAAATGTGCCTACATTTCATGCACTCTCGTGTTTAAAATAAATACCAGAGAAAGAAGGGTAACGAGTACCAGGTTGATCTGTTGATAACCACAAGGAATCCCTGTTTAGCGTCCCTGCTCCTCCCCTGCCAGCCACTCACCCTCGACAAAGCAGCCTGCCTTCCCCACCCAGGTCCCCTCTGACCATGTACCATAGAGTGTGGGCTCGTCCTAGCTGAAGAGTCCCTTTAAAAAATTGTGTCATCATTGCTTTATCACCCAAAGGGTGTCCCAGCACCAATCACTTCAGATATCAGCATGTTCCACATTCACTTTGGAATCAAGCATATAAAGAAATCTTAGAATCTTCATTGAGAAAGAGAGTTACCTGTTACAGAGATGTGTGTTTGGTTTTTGTTTCCTTTCTATTTTTTGTGATTTTTCTCTTGTTTTGTTTTGATTACATTGTGACTCTATTGTAGTATCATCTTCTTGCCAAAATAAAAGCAAGATGAAATGGACATATGTGGATAAGTCATGCAACAAATGTATTTCTCTATCCTTCACTTCTTGAGTTACAGCAATAATGAAGGGTCAATTATAACTAAAATGCAGTTATCTCTCTCATTCAGTTCAATGTGTACTTTTTACTTTTAAGATGAACCAAAATCAGACTTCTTTAGGATGTATAGGCATCGGAAAAAAAAAAAAAAGAAGCATATCTGCTGTTGGTAATAGCACTCACTGTGAATAAGAGTAACCAGAAATTAATATGCAATATTGTTTCCAATACTTTCTAATACTTTTTTACAACGTTGTGTGGGTGATTGTTAAAGTCTAATCTGTTGTATCCAATGCAGCTTTAGGTCTTCAGCTGCCACCCTGGCAAGTACATGTACAGGATTGTAAATGAGAAATGCAGTTGCATTTCCAATCTGCCTCTCTGATGATGTTAAATTATTTCTGTTTAGCTGTGAAGAAGGGGTGCGCTGTTCAGTGGAACAGCATGGAAGAATAGAGTATCCTTTTGTACACATTTTGAGATGCTTCTTCTGTAATGATAGAACAAATAAATACAAAAAAAAAAAAAAAACCCAACAACAAAAAAACCCTGTCTACTGCATCCAGTGTCGTCCATCCGTGCCAGCGTCTGAGAGGGCTCCCTTGCAGGTAGAGCTTGCAGCCTGTGTTGGGAATCCTATGTGCTGGTGTGCACTCTGTTTCTGGCACAGAGGTTTAGTTTAGCAGGCTGACCGCCTGCTGTCCATGACCGTGCTGGGCTCTTGGTGCTGAGTCTCAGTCTCTGATCTCAAGGCGTGGGCTTGCTAGTGGGTGAAAGTAGTGGGCAATAAGAAATACACTCCTGGTATTCCCAGCACACTGCACAATGCCACCAGTCAGGCCTGGGCAGGGAGCACAGACACTGTGACAACTGCAGTGACAGCCCCTTACACAGTGACCCTGCACAGCTGCCCACTCAGGTAGGGGCAAACGGGCCACAGAACTGCACACTGCAAACACTCCCTCTGGAAATCCTCTGTCCTTTGGAGAAATAGCTGGACATCCTGCGGGTTCAGAGCTAGTGAGTGAGGTAAGTGGCCATTGGATGACAACATTTAACACAACATTTGTAAAACCTTTGATCCAAATGAGGCAGAACCCTAATAGATCAACATCAACTCACTGTGCCAATTCACACCAGGCCTGGCTTGGGCTCCCGCTGACTTTCCTTCAGTATCAGTTGTCAAGACAGCATCTTTGGAAGTGTTCAGGCTCATTGAAGGAGTGTGTTGCTTAGATAAATAAATGTGATGATACACACACCCATCTAAAATTGGCCAGCTATGCTTTGTTACTTCTAAGTGATCATAAGTTAAATGAATCAAAAATAGATGCATGTCTCAAAATACCCTGGGCCCAGCCTCAGAGAAAGGGTGACTGGAAAGTACTGACTAGAAAGAGGAGGCGGGATTTGAGGGTGAGACAGGAAGAACACTCCTAACTCCCTATGAAGCTTCATAAATATGTTGAAGGAATTGAGAGAAGGAGCTGCTTCCTCTACTCATCCCCAATCCCTCTGGTTCTTGATGGAGACGTTGGAGCCCCAGGACACGGTCGCTGGGTGAGGATAAGCTTTCAAAGTCACCAGCTGGATAACAGACTTCATAGCTTGGTTTTTACTACCTTTTTTTAAGTTATCCTGAGAATGATTATTCTCAGCTTAACCTTTTGATGCTGTAAGTCATTAGTGCCCATTGCCTTTGTCTGGCCCCCTGCACACTCTCAGTGAATCCATTTGTACATCCACCTAATGTGTCCAGAAGGACAAGGCCCATAAGGTAACAGTGAAGACTGGAACCATTCACATCCACATCTGAGGGAGGAGGGAGTCAGCGAGGTCTCCCTGGTGAGCCTCAGGGGGACAGCACAGTATGTCAGGTGGGACTAGAAAGGTGAACGAGTCAGTAGCAGGCACAGAGGACCCGGAAGTGGTTGTGTGGAAGTGCCATCCCCAGATACCTGGAGTAGAGCCTCAGGGCAGCCCTGGCCATCCGCCTCTGGTGTTTCCTTAGGAGCGGGCCGCGGTTTCCTGCCTTGCTTCATCATTCCAGCTGGAAAAAGTTCTTGTGAGTTTCACAACCATCCTGGTGAGTGCTGTAAATTCAGAAATAGAAATATATTTTAAGTGTTGTTGTGAAATTTGAGGAATCAAAATCAGGATGTGGAGCTCAAAGTTTCCTTACCCATGTCCAGTCATTCATATTTTCTATTGAAATAAAATATCTTGGAGGTTTGGTGACTACAGGGTGAAACCCTCTTGCATTCTCATTGAAAACATGGTCCCCAAGAAACAAAACACCTTTGTTTCCAAAAGTCATTTTTGTTTGTTTGCTTGTTTATTGTTGTTTTAATGACCTCTCAACTTCAAACACAGAACTAGGCACAAGAAATTGAGCAATCAGAGACTCAGAGGAAACTCTCAGACAACCAGTACAGGAACTTTGTGCTCCTCCAAGTCCAAGGCATCACTGAACCTTCTAGGCTGTCTCAGTACGCAGATGCTGAGCAGGCAGAAGCCACAGGCAGGAGTGCAGTTGAAGTGTTACTGTCATCTCCACTGTATGTGTCTTGTCTGTCTTTGCCCCAAATAACCCACGCTCTCTACTGCAAGAGGAGCAGTGAGGGGCAGCTTCCGAGCCGGTGGGTGGCTCTCAGAGCCGATGGATGGTAAAAGGTGGAGATTTCCAGACTCTATCCCTTGACTCCCTGAAGTGGCTGCTGGGAACCAGGGGCAGAACAGAGCTACCAGGCTGATCTTAAAGAGACTGAAATAGGCGACGGCTCTCTTTTTGTCTTCTGCTTGCAGCTGGCCTCTGCTCAGCTGCCACTATCTGCTGGTAGCACAGACTGCATCCTGCCACATGCAGGCCAACACATTTTCTTCTCTCTCTTAGTGCTGCCTTTTCTCACTCCCAGTGTAAATCTGCTTCTTGGACTTTAGTCTTAAGCACTTGCGTGAGGACTCTTCACCCAGGTTTGCCTTGTAGCACTACCTTTAATGAGGAAACTTTGCCTAGTCTCTTAGAAGAACAATAGTGTCTCAGCAGGCCTGGCTTCTGGCCTCCAGTTGGTACTGCCTCCTAGTGCCCTCTCCTGCATTAACCCAAGTTTCCAATTCCCAGCTCTCATCTGTTCAGAGACTCCCCAATCCACTCCAGCCTTCTCTGCGTGCCAATGTTTCCTGTGATCTCTCATGATGGTGGTTCTCAAACACAGCTTAAAATCACCTGGGTGGTTGTTAAAACATGGCTTCCAGAGAGAGACTCCTGCCTGGTCATTCTGCAATCTGCAGTCTGCCTGGAGTCCTTCTCCCAGGTATAGGACAAGCTCCCCCAAGTGAGATTCAGCTGACCCCTATCCTGTTCCTCCTCCAGACAGTAGACTCAAACTCTCTCTGCAGACACCTCTTTAATTTTTAGAAAGGAAGAACAATTAATAACGTCTCACTCTTCCCTCTTACGTTTGAAACAACTCAGATATAGGCAAAAGAAGCACAGACTAGGAAACAAAACACTAGTTGTATTACCCAGAAAATCTCGATTAAGGGACACAAGTGCACCTGCTAACCCTCATCCTGAGTCAAGCAGACTTGCTCACCTGGAAGCAGATAATGCTATAAAAGGCTGAGCCCAGGCCTTGAAAGATGGATGATTACAGAGCCTACACCATGTAAGCAGACCCCCAGGAACAGTGCTCAGTTCCTGCATCCAGAGGGGTTTGAATAGACAGGTAAGCAGGTGGGGGGAGCCACTGGTGGTATAGAGAGGAGAGAGGTAACTTGAGAGGCTGGTCCCAGCAGGAGGACAAGATTTTATCATGCACAGAGTGTTGACAATGGAGAGAAATCACAACACAAGGAAGGAAAGGCAGACAGAAGAGGAGTTGAAGCTCCACTAGAATATAATCTCCATGAGCAGGAAATTTAGTTTTAATTTATGGTAATATCCTCATGACAGAAGAGCACCTAGAACATCTAGGTGCCAGCCATGGTCCTAAAGGCTGTGTCACCGCCACTACATTCTTATGTGGACAACCTAATTCCCAGAATGGTGGAGTTAGGATGTGGGCTCCGAGGGAGACAGGTGAGTGTGGTGCCCTCATGACAGGTGCCCTTACAAAGGAGACACTACAAAGTCCCTTTGACTTTGCACCATCTGTGGACACAGGGAAAAAGCTGCGACCTGGAAGAGAGCCCTCACCCTACCCTGACCTCAGACTTTCGGCTGCCAGAACTATGAGGAAAAAAAGTTCTGCTACTTATAAACCACTGGGCCTCTGACATTTTGTGAGAGCAGCCTGAAGGGACTGAGACAGTGCTCAATAAATGTTATATACTCACCTATATGAGATGATTTTAGATTACTTGTGACTTGGTGAGGTGACCCAAGTCACAGATCCTGTATGAACTATTAGTAACAAAAGGGAGTATGGCAGCAGACTGAGCGGGAGTTCACTTTTCCTTAATTGTACACACTTGAATGAGGAAAACAAGTAAACCTTCTAGAGAGTCTGTATACTTGAGAGCTGTAGCACATGGGTAATTGTCAGGCGAGCTGTAACCAATCCACGAATCCAAGAGATGGAATAGCTGATGAAAGGAAACCTGAGGTATAGAGTAACATTGTGATTTATAGGAATATGTATTTGGTAATTCAGATGACCAAAATATATTTCTCATACATATTCGGTCTTCACAGTTCTTGGCTCATAGCTCCCAAAAACCTTGGAATTTCCTAAATGTTGAGAGTGATAAAGGTGTCTTTCGTTATATGAATGAGGTGACCTTGGAAAGCACCAAGGAGAACCAACCCTGTGACTAGCGGAGTGGAACTTCCAGTGCCACTCCCCACAGCCTGGGACCAGAGAGGGGTCAGAGGTTGAGTTCAATTGCTGATGGCCAATGAGTTCATCCACCCTATCTCAGTAAGGAAGCCTCCATAACTGCTACAAAGGAGGGACTTCAGAAAGCTTCCTCACTGGTGAATAAGTGGGGATTTGGGGAGAGCGGTGTGCTTGGACAGGGCATGCAGGCCTCATGCCCTTTTCCTTATCTTGGCCTATGCTTCCTTCCATCTGACTGTTCCTGAATAATGCATTTTGTAATAAATGAGTGCTCTAATAAGAAAATGGGCTTCCTAAGTTCTGTGAATCATTTTAACAAATTAATGTAACCAAAGGAGGAAATTCAGGTTATATTTATAGTTAGGTTACAACCTGGGCTAGTGATTGGCACCTGAAGTTTTTGAAGTAGTGGGAATCTCCATTTGTACCCCGTTGGCCAGAAGCCCTGATGGCTGCCTGGGACTTAAAGCTGGTGGAAAGGGCACAAAATGGAATAGAAAAGAACACAAAGGACCATGGAGATGGATCACGGGTGAATTGGTGGTGGGCTACCCAAGGGGAATGCAAAATGTAAAAGACATAAATAACAATAAAAATATATATTATAAAAAAATAAAAAAAATAAAAAAAAAAAAAGCTGGCATCTCACCTAAAAGGCAGTCTGCGGGACTGAGCCCTTACCCCGTGGAATCTGATGCTATCTTTGCATAGATGGCGTCAGAATTGACTAGAAGTTTTGAACATGCTGCTAGTGTCAGAACTGCTTGTTGGTGTAGGGATGACATTGAAATTGTGTCCTGGGGTCCTAAATATACAATTCCCCAGATCTCCTTTATGTGAAAAGAGAGGCCCCTATGTAAGCCCAGTGAAGCCAATGAAATGAGAAGTCATGACTGAGTGGCCAGGATACTCCCAACAACGCTTAGACAGCAACTCCTCGTAGAGTGGCGAGTAGGCTGGAGGGCAATGGTGGGCCCAAGTGGGCTGCGCTACCAGGAGAGCAGCTGGCAGAGAAGAAATGGTGAATTCTAGGCATGACAGGCCCCAGTCCTCAGCTGGATCCTCATGACTTTAAAAATGACAAGTTCTTGACTATATTTTTCCTAGGGAGGAAGGCAAAGCCTCATTGTGAAGTCCCCTTGCATTTTCTGCTTCAGGGCAAAGGCAAGGACAAGAACAAGGTGTCCTTTCAGCTCTGTCTCCTGTGACCACCCCCATCTGGCAGCAGTGGGTGCCCTAGGGAGCCTGCTGCTCACCCCTTCTGCCCAAGGAGCCAGCTCCATGCCCCCCTCCTGAGCGACAGACCGAGCAGATGGGTTGTGGCTACCCAGTGAATAGACACAAAGGGAACCAGATGCACCGGCCAAGTCCCTGTGCACAACTGGGAACCAGCCACTTGGGGAGAAAATTTGCATAATAAGGATAATTTGGTACCAAAACTGTCCCCTGAAGTGAACTGCATGGATCTTGGTACAGTTAACGAATTTCACTTCTTCTTTCCCATGTTTTATCACATCAACTAGATGTCATTGATTGTGTGAATCATCCAAAGAGGTCAACCCTGGCCTCTCACTCCACCATGCCTCTAGGCCTCACACTCATACCCAACGGTCCTCTGCCAGCTTGTCCCCGGGCACATGAAACACAGAGCAGTGCCCTCCCTGATGCAGGGCAGCCCTGAAAGCTGGTATTGGGCCCTCCCCGACCCTCTAGGGGCAGGTTGCTGCCACCTCTCAGCAGAATCACCTCCCTGGGCACCTGCAGCTGTTTCCTCTTCACTATTATCCCTCCCACTTCCTGTGGGTGAGGGTGGACCCCAGACCCATGGTAAAGAGGGACTGTGGTTCCCCTTTCAGATGCTCCTCCCCTTGGCCACTGCCCTTCATGAAACTCGTCTTGGCTCCCCCTTGCCCACACCCATGCTCCACCCCTTTAAACATTACTATTTTTAAAATCACTTTCATGCCATCATGGTGAAAATGGTTATATGTTTATATCTACTGATACAAAAATAAAAGCAGCACATTTATGAGGTCAGGGAGATTTACCTTCATCGCCATGACCTTGAGAGGTCAGGGAATCTGGTGGACAGGTTCAAATCCACACTTTCCAGAAGATCAGTCAATAAGGAGTTACTTGAACTGAATGACAGCAGTTATTTGGGTGAAGGAAGGTGACAAAACTGGGCAGAAGGAAGGACATCGTGAGTACAGTGCAGTGGCTTCAAAGTGGAGTGTTCTATTTGAGGACGGTCATGCCACTGAGCTAGGCTGCACTGTCCTGAGGGTGTTCAGGACCGCAGCTGAGGTTGCTAGGGACTGGCCTAAGTGGGGGAGGACCACTAAGAGGAGGGAGACGCCCTTAGCAGGAGGACTCTTTCAGCATCAATGTGAAGTAGAAACATGGGGAAGAAGCAAAAAATGAGCTCCCATCCTGATTCTGGAGCTGTCACCCAGAGTGTCAGGCAAGTGGGCTCTTTGGAGGAAGGGTGGAGATGGGTGTGAGCATGAATTTCAGGTAGTGAAACCAAGGCCAGGGAAGCAAAGTGATTTTCAAGGTCACAGGGAGTCATTCTTGAATCACATTTCCTAAAGCCCAAAATGCAAAATATGAAAGGAAGAATGGGGCACAAGGGTTCAGGAAAAGCCACGCACTTCCACCCCCTTTTGGTGATTTGAGATAACAAATGAGAGCAGAATCCGGAGCTGGTGGGGAAAGTGGATTAAAGTTCCATTTAAACAGCTTGACAAGCATTCAACCACACCTTCCACAGTTATCCCACAATTCCCTGGGAAGGAAGGGGGACCTCTGAGCAAGAGATATGGCCTCTCTTGGATAGTGGCTGTGAGCATTCCACCATTGCGGAGAATGGTGCCATCTATTAAAACCGGAAAGCACATGTGCTGCCCACCTGAGACTGCCCATAGGTGGAGAAGTCATCAACATGGTTCCCCATGTTTGGAGAACTTTGCCAATACCCCAACAAAAGAAACTCCTTAAGAACCCTTTTCTGGTTGCCTTTAGACAGAAAGCCCAAAACTTCTCCACAGGGCTGTTTCCCTTGTGCACAAGTTTAATCAGACCTTTTCTGGATGTTATCTGTCTTGTCTCCTTCTCAAATTATTTTACAAGTGGCTATAACCCCTGAAAGAAACCCCAGGTTGGAAACAGATTCACACTGAATATTAGCATTTTAAGGGCTCTGAAATGAATGGAATGTAGCTCTTTCCACAACCTTTCCACAAATAGATTCACAACACCCACTCAATTCCCACTATCCCCTTTCCAATATTATTGCCATGTGTCTCACTCCAGGAAGGGAAACATTTGAAGGCATGGGATGGCATGGTAGGTGGCAACTGCATCTCCAGTTCCAGAGGAAGACACCCTAGCCATCCTTCAGTGCTCAATCCTGAACCACTGCCTCCAGCCCCAGACTCTAGGCAGTTTCTACAGCCCCAGACTCTAGGCAGTTTCTACAGCCCCAGGCTCTAGGCTGCGGTCTAAACATGTTTCTCATATCATCCCTTCTCACCCGGTTGGGTAGTTGTTAACACCCTGGGGTACAGATGAAGACACAGACTCAGTACAGTGCCTTGGTGAATGTCACATATCACAGGAGTGAAGCCAGGATTAGAACACAGACATCTGGCCACAAAGCCTGCCCTCAAACCCCTACAGATGGATCTTCATTCAAGCTGTGCCCTGACTTCCAGCTCTGAGAGTAGAGCTGTCTTGAGGCACATCTATTTGCTGCCAACAGGAGTTGGTATTTCATGGTATTTCAGAGCTGAGATTTAAGAACATTGAGAGGTCCTAAGATTCTTTCTCTTTATGGCAAGGAAAAACATTCAGGACTGCTCAACCTTGAAATTTAGGACCTGATTTAGGGACTGGATGATTCAGAATAGATCTATGTTGACATATGAAAAGTAGCAGCATACTATTTCCATATTTGTATTCTGGTTCACTCTGGTGAAAAATACAATTAGGCTAGCAGTAAAATGCTGAGAGACCTGAAAATAATTAGCATTTGATGCAAATCAAAACCACAATGAGATACCACTTTAATCCAGTGAGAATGGCCCACATTAAAAAAAACTGGAAACAACAAATGCTGGAGAAGAAGAGCTCTCCTCTTACATCACTGGTGGGAATGCAAACTGGTCCAGTCACTAAGGAAAGCTGTGTGGAGGTTTCTCAGAATGCTAAAAATGGATCTGCTATATAATCCATCAATTCCACTCCTAGGAATCTACCCAAAAGACACGAAAACACTGATTTGAAAGGAAGCTTGCATTCCTATGGTTATTGCAGCACTAATTACAATAGCCAAGATATGGAAACAACCCAAATGGCCCAACGTAGACAAATGAAAGGAAAAGTCATGGTATATCTACACAATGGAATATTATTCAGTGATCAAAAAAGACAAACTCAAGCCATTTTTTGCAACATGGATGGATCTTAAAGGAATTAGGCTACTTGAAATAAGCCAGAAGGAAAAAGATAAATATTGGATGGTTTCACTTATACATGGAAAATAGAGAAACTGAACAAAAGGTTAAGAAAGAGACAAAACTAGCAAGCTGACCATAGATCTGAGGCATGCAGCAGGGGATGGAGAGGGACAGGTATCAAAACAAGACAAGGAAGAACATAAGAAAATATAGTGATGATTCACAGGTAATATGGTGGCAGGACTACAAGAATGTAAGAAAACAAAAATAAATAGTTAGCATTCGTTAGCGTGATTTACCAGACGTGATGTGAGAAACTCTACACAAACATTCTCATCTTTCTTACAAGATGCCATTACACACATTGACAAATATGGACTCCTAAAGTATAAGGCATGACAAGTAATCTCCCCCAAGTCATACAATTTTCACAAACACTGGGTAAAAGAATGCAATTTGTAATCACAAAATAAAAGCATTATGCCAGTAAAAGATAACAAAATATCTTAATAATATATCTCATCTCTTGTGTAGAGGAAAAGGAAAAATATCGGTTAAGCTAATATATTCTTTTTTTCTTACTTATTTCTTAATGACAGGATGCCATTAGGCATTATTTATATTTGACAGGTCACAGAATTTTTAATTTAGACTCAGTGATTTGGAATTGTTAGTGTGTAACTACAGGATACCTAAGGACCCCAAACAAATGGGTACATGCCCTAATACAGGCCACTGCCCTCTGCACATAAAGACAAAGGAAGCAGACACTTAGTGTGATACGTCTTTCATATAATTAGTATGTGTGGAGGGGGAAGAGAAGAAAGACTATGCCTAATAGCAGTTTTCCAATAAAAGACCCCAAATTACCCATCTTGTAGTGGGCAAATGCCAGACAAACAAAATCAGCCTAAAGCAGGGCCGCTGAGGCCCAAAAGCTTACCATAGTCTATGGTACCTTAGAGTGGAGAAACACAAGAAAAAGGCAAAAGGGGCCAGGCAAGTCTGGGACAAAAGGAACAAAATCAAAGTCCAAATCAAGACAACGGCTGCCATTGTCAGTCTCCCCATGTGTCTCTTACCCTCGTTTCTCTTTCAAGTGTCTTGTGTCTCGACATGTTTCTCTTACACTTCTCCCCCAAGTACCCTACCTGGGCAGCGAAGAAAAAAAAAGAATGGCATATAGGGGCACTCAGTTCCTATACCTCTGTTCCTAGTTCCCAGTAACTTCCCCTCATGACATACTGGGACTTGTAATCCAAGGCAGCTGCAGGGACAGGGCAGGGGAAATGGTGCATACCCACTGTGCTGTGGTGCTTCCCCCTTTTATGGAGGTGCCTCTGCAAGAAAATCATCAGGAAGAATCTTCAAACTGGGTTCAGTTGACAGGTGTAAAGTTGCTTACAGTACTGTATGTTGGGAAGAGACAGAGAGCTGGACAGAATAGATTTGGGGAAAAACATGATAAAGTTTGAAAATGGAATTCTATGGCATGTCCCCAAGTTCTAGTGATGGACTGAAGAGATGTGTGAAGACTGGTGATTCAGAAGGAAAATCAGAAGTAACAGAAACCTGGTGGAAAAGCCTGTGTGCATACATGCCACACACACACACGCACACACACACACACACACACACACACAGATCAGCCACACTAAGTCTGTTAATATGGAGTATTTGTTCTCAAAGTCTTAGCCAATTACCACACAGACAGCACAAGATGCCAAGAGTTCACCTTCTTGGATTAAGTGAGGTTCAAAAAATATTTTCTTGACCAGCTCAGCTCGATATTACACAAAATCCTTAACCCGATCTTAGGATAAAAATAGACCTTCTCCCCAGAAAAGAGACGAGAGCTGAAAAAAAAAAAATAGATCTGCGCTGTTAGTGACAATCCACATGTCTTTAAAATCATATCTATAAAGCCATAATCAACCACACAACCTTCCTGCATTCTGCCAAGCACCCTCTGGGGCATAATGCTTGACTCAGCAGCACACAGGGGGTGCTCCATAAACACTGTGAAATCCTCACTTCACTTTCTAATAGCAGTGTTTCTGAACTAAACATTACTTAATGTGAGAAAAAGAAAAATATCAGATGTTTTCACTTATAAGAGGTATATGGGGAAACCAAACAATTGGTAAGGGAAAAAAAAGACAAAACTGGCAGCAAATTGTAAATCAAAGACATACAGCAGGGCAGGGGGAAGGAGAGGGACCAAAACCGGGGAGGGAAGGGTGATTCACAGGTGAGTTGGTGGTGGAAATTTTATGGTGACTACACCTGAGAGGAGAAATCAAACATTGCACAAAAATGAACAATGATATAAAATATATATTCATATTTAAATAAATATACTTAATACAAAATAATAATAAATAAAAATAAACATTTGTTAATATGAAGAGTAGCTGTAAACCAGCAAGTGTGGGAAACTATCACACTGGAATTGCCAGCTTCCTCCAGCATTTCCAAAACTGATGAAAAAGGCAAGTATTTCCGGATGCCAAGTCTCTGGTCGCAGGAACTAGACAGCACATCTACCACGCAGCTAAATGCAGCATCACCCACAAAAACACAGGTCAGTGAATCTTTATTTCTGTGGATCACTTCTGGGAATCTACCCAAAGGACACAAAAACACTAATCCAAAAGGATACCTGCACCTGTATGTTTATTGCAGCACTGTTTACAATAGCTAAGGTATGGAAACAACCGAGATGCCCAAAAATAGATGATTGGATCAAGAAGATGTGGTACATATTCACAATGGAATACTATTCAGCATTCAAAGAAGATAAACACATGCAATTCGCAGCAACGTGGATGGAGCTAGAAGGGATCATGCTCAGTGAAATAAGCCAGAAAGGAAGAGAACAATATCGAATGGTTTCACTTATAACAAGAATATAGGGGCCTCCCTGGTGGCGCAGCGGTTAAGCACTGCGCTGTGGAGCTGTCGGCAGCAGCGATGCGAGTTCGACGCCCGGCTGGGGAGATTCCCACATGGTGCGGCAGACCTCTCCTGCCTCGCCCGCTGCTCCCCTCAGTAGTGTATTTCTGATCTGCCTGTTCTGCTCCCAGCTCTGTCTCTAGTGAACCCTCTCGCCACCCCACACCTCTGGTCTGTACCCCAGCTTGTATGTATAAATAAATAAATCTTAAAAAAAAAAAAAAGAATATAGGGGAACCAAACAAGAGAGAGACACCCAGCGAGGGAGCGGGAGAATAAGGGCTCAAAATGGGGTAGAAAAGAGCACAAGGGACTGTGGTGATGGGTCACGGGTGAATCGGTGGTGGGTTACCCAAGGGGAATACACTATGTAAATGTAATCGGGTGGTCCCCAGCATAAGTGTGTGTTCCAGGTTCCCTGCCCCACCCAAGGGAGGGTGGAGCTGAGCAGGAGATAAAAAGCTGGAGAAGAGGAGACACAGAGGACAAAGGAGATAGAAGAAAGGAGGAAGCAGGATGGAGAGACAGAAGAGGCACAAGGAACAGAGAGACATGAGAAGAAGCTGCACTGGCCTGGATCGATTGAGACAGGTGTGGGTGAGAGACCCGTGGGGAGGTGACAGTGGTAACGTTGATCTTGGTTTTGATTTTGCTCTTTAACTCCCAGAATTGTCTGGCTGTTTCCGACCCTTTTGTATGGGTCCCTGCCAAAAGGTACTTTAGACTTGTGGCAGGCTTTTGGGCCTTCCTTTGGGCCAATCCCATTTGGGTAGACTTTTACCTACAAGGGGTTGGATTTAGAAACTATATTCTTGGTCTCTTTTGTATTGTATTAAAGTTTGTTTCCACAAAAGTTCTTGTATGTTTTGTATTGATGCGGTAGATGGCAGTACCTATTTAGAATGGGCAGGTTTGGGGGTTCTGGGGTGCCCCTCTCCCTGCTCTGTAACTTAAACAATATAAATAACAATAAAAATAATAAATAAAATAAATAAATAAATAATAAAAAATAAAAAAATATTTCTGTGGATCTAACATACGGGGGAAAAATCATGCAGCTGGGTGGTATGGACAGCAATCCTGTGACAGAGGTCTTGTTATCCCCATATCTGTGGGACAGTGTAAAAGAAGCTCAGTGAGTCACAGCCTCACTTGGTTCCCCACCCCTGACCTCTAGCCTCTGGTGGGAACTGTGCCTCTCAGCATGGCCCTCATCATGCCTTGGGGCCCCAGGGCCGATCACATTCCCAGGGGCCTGGCTGGAACTCACTGGTGTGCAGCAGGATCATGTCAAACAACCAAAAAGGAAAACAATTTCCTACCCTTAGAATTACAGTCATTTACCCACACTCTGGGTGCATGCATAACCCAGTTTAAGCTTATCAAGGAGATAAATTCACAGTAGCTGAAGCACTTGTCTACAGAAGCAAGGAGAAATTCCTCTTCTTGATGGCTTGGGGAAATAGAGCATCTTTTTCCACACCTGTAACATGGAAATGCTAGAACAAACATCACAAAGAGCTTCTATCTTCCTCAAATAGAAGCTTAGGTGGACCAGTGCCGTCCTACATACAATAGTCATGGCCACACAGGACTACTTATATTTAAATTCATTAAAACTTAATAGAAAAATTAGTCACTCAGTTCAGTTGCAATAACCACATTCCTCATGTACAATAAGCCACAGGCAGCTAACCAGCACAAACGTGAAACTTTTGCATCATCGTGGACAGCTCTGTTGGAAAGTACTGGTGAGAAACCCACACTTATCCCCAGCGCCCAGCACAGCCTGGGACAGGGGATTTCCAGGCAAACACTAATTCCCTTACCAAGTAAACCAAGTGCTCCCAGTAAACCTGCCTTGGGGTACCGAATCCTGAAGCCTGCCTTCCATATTCAAATTATGCAGCAACTTTCACTTCCTCCCTTGGGACCAGACCTTTCACTCAGCAGGGAAATTACATTTGCCTGAGGACCTGTGTTTTTTTTAATAAACTGGGCCCACTGGGCCCTTCAAGGTGTTGATTAAGGGCTGCTTTTCCTTCAATACTGGAGCCCCTAGGGTCTCCTAGACTTACATCCTATTTCCAGGTGAGCCCAAGCCCTAGTTGGGTTCCCCTGTGGCCTCCAGTTGTACCCTTCCTTCCCACTCCCTCAAGAAGAGACCTGCAAAACAGAAACTGTGATGAGCAGAGCTGGAGGGTGGGATTTCCAGCAAATAGGGAAGAACTTGTTAAGCCTGCTGGTAGATTCTGCAGGATCATGCTCCCTCTGGAGAAAAAGAGGAAAAGAAGGCAAATCACTTTCCTCTTGCTTCTGCTTCTCCTAAATAAACTGCTTGCCTAATTTCCTTTGCAGTTAGAGAAATGTTCCTTGTGAAAGCCACTATGTCCACACATTCGCACTGTGTGGATTTCAGGGTTCAAGGAGACATTTGCATGTCAGGATCTTCCCTTTACATGGTTCCCTGTGTCCCTGGAGTTCAAGCTGTTCTTGTATCCTAACATGAAGACAAATGTCAATTCTAATCATCTGGTTTTTCCTCTAGTGGAGCCTGTTAGTCTCCACTGGAACCCAGGACCTTCCCAGGAACACTTCTAGAAACTTCCACCAGAGGACTGGGGTATCTCCAGCAAAGTTGTGACCACCAGCCAGCAGCCACCAAAATGCCAGGTTTCTTTATGTCCTGCTGCAAAGCACAGAACTGAGAACATCATGGCTGCCACATACCCACACTCAGGCTACACAGAAAAAGCCAGGAGGGTTCCTAACCCTGCGTGTTGGGTAGGAGTTACCTGTATGGTAACAAATGTTAAATAAGAAACAGGCCCAAAATGGAGATGTTCATGCCAAGTCCACCAAGACAATGTCTAACTTAATTGCAGTTTCAGCCTCTCTCCAAAGTAGAAATTAAACTAACTAATCTAGAGTTTTCCCATCAGCACCAGAGAGGTAATCTGCAGGGCAAGACACCATCCCGCTTCTTCCTACCCACACCTTGCCCTAAGGGACAGTCGTTTTGTCTAAACTAGCCTTTCTTTTCTATTACTAATAACCTCCCATCCTCTTTCTGACTATATAAAAATATTCCAGTTTATACAACTTGTTACAGCACCTTTCTACTTACTAAATGGAATGCTGCACAATTCATGAAGAAAAGTCAATTAGATCTTTAAAATTAACTTGGCTGGATTTTTGTTATTTAGCATAACTCAATCTTACCTACCTCTTCTGTAAAAACAAAGACTGAAAACACTGTAAGAGGAGTGGGTAGGATGCATGTAAAGAAGGTTCTTGTGGAATGTCCTAGCAGGTAGTCAGTTCATGCCTAAATGTCATTTTTTGTATGGTTTGTATCTGTGCTGAGAACCAGAAATACTCCAGCAGATGACAGAAATGCAAAGAGCAAGTAGACTGTGTCTCCACCATATTGCTGTGGTGCTTGTTGACCCAGAAAAAAAAGAGATTGCTTAAAAGAGATTCAAGGCACTTTTCTTTCAAATATATAAAATCAAGTGTCAGTGAACCAATTCCCTTTGAAGTCTTTCAGTAATAAGTACAGGCCAGAATATGTTAAAAATTCAATTAAGTAAGCATTATTTTTTAAATTTGTTTTATTGTATTATTTTTTATTTACAGTAACACTGGTTTGCTACACTGTATTGATTCATAGTTACAGTTTCACACACCTTCAGCTGTATATTATCGTAGTCCTCCACCACTGCCCTTTAAGTAGACAAAAGTGAAGAAACCCCAAATTTGAGCTTTTTTAACAAATTAGTTGACTAAACATTTTCTAACATCTGAGTGAAATTCCTTAACAGGACATCAAGATTCAAAGGGATGTGCACATCACCCCCAGGGTCACCAGAGCACTGGGAAGCTGGGAGAAGTTCGCCACCTAGTGGTGAACAGGTACACCGACAACGAACCTTCTCCAGGCGGTCTCCCAGGTGCAGGGAGGGAGGGGAAAGCCATTTCTGCATATTTATCCCAATCCTACATCCAGAGAAGGAGACAGTAAATCCAGGGACAGTGGGGAACTCACTCTATGCACTTAGCCAGTTAAAGGTTGAGACAGGTTTGCAAGCAGCTCAATATGTAGTTTCATGAGCTTATGATTTGATATTCAAATTACCCTTGAAATTTGGTATTCAGCTATTAAGCCTCCTGCAATCATTTCTTGAATAAACTCTATTAACACCAATAGTAGGACTCTAGGGAGACTCCTAGGGGTACCTACCAGAGTTGTAGTGAGGGCTTCTCTCAAGCACAGAACTCTTCGGGCCTTGGTGCATGCTCCCATTCTATACCTCCCCAGGATCCCATCTTTGTGGAATTTTTTTATTATAAAAATAATAGGGATGAGAAAGTGTGGGCAAATTAATAATAACTAAGGACAAGTTAGTAAGATTTGTTTGGGTAGACTCTGTATCATCTTATCTCCAGTGATAGAATTGCTATCCCTTTCCTGACATGGGAGGTGGAGGACAACTTCACAAGAATCCATGCTTTGCTTTCAAGCAGATGGGAGAGGGCAGACAAATTGTTCCATGTCTCCTTTTTTTTTCAATTGCCTTTACTTAAAATAATCTTATACCAGAGTGGCATTTCCTCTACCTTCATGCTGTCTGCTCCTGTTGCTTACATCTCCTCTGCCCACAGCCAGAAGGATCATGGAGGAAAGAAAATGACCACTGGGCACTCTCTGACTCTTCCAGACTTAGAGGAGAGTTGGACATTTTTTACTCTCTGGGAAATTTGTTCTTTTGTGCGGTTGAGGGATCCACACTTTCATAGGCTGTCATGAAAATGAACTGACATAAGAAACATAGTGCCCTGCACAGAGAAGACACTCAGAGCAATAGAAGTCCTTTTCACTCCCTTTTCTTCACTTCCTATTCTATTTTATACCCTTAGAGCAATGGACTTCCTGTCACCTGTTTATCAAAACTGTCAAGAATTGAGTCAGACTCAGCTTCATGCAAAGGGATCCATGAGCACAATGGTGGTGAGTTGTGGGGTAGACCGATAACATTCTGGGGTATTTAGATCCAAACTGATGCTCTTTAAGTATGTCTCACATGTCTCTGTGAAATAAGGCATTATTCCATGGAGAGCCCCCATTTCCCTTGTGATTCCTCTCTTGTATTTTATTTACTTGTTTTTGAATTATATTTCTTGAGGTAAAATGTTTTATATCCTTATATCTGCTTTGTGGAATTAGAGGTTAAAACACTACCAATGTATATTTTCACATCTTGCCTACCACCAGTGTCCATATAATCTTCCACCATGCTCCTATGGGACTCCTCCTTTCCCCACTCTCTCCCCACCTCCCTCCTCTTCAGCTAACCAAAGATCTTCAGTCAGATGCCAAGAGTTTATTTTTTGGTTTGATTTTGACTATTATGCTTTTCTATATCCACATCCAGAACTTGTCTTTCTTCTTCTGACTTATTTCACTTAGCATTATCTTCTCCAGTGCCATTCATGTTGTCCTAAATGATTTCATTTTTCTCTATAGCTTAGTAGTATTCCGTTGTATATATTTGTCATTTTTCTGACCTACTCCTCTGTCTTTGGACACTTAGGCTGTTTTTGTAACTTAGATATTGTAAATAAGGCTGCAATGAGCAAAGGAGTAATATACCCCTTTGAATTAGTGTTTTTGTATTCTTAAGGTAGATTACTAGGAGTGGAATTTTTGGGTCATATGGTAGGTCAATTTTTAATACTTGGAGGAACTGCCATACTGCTTTTGATAGGGGCTAAAATAGTCTACCATCCTGGGGCCTCCCCCGGTGGCGCAGCGGTTGAACTCTACGCTGTGGAGCTGTCGGCAGCGGCGACGCGAGTGCAACGCCTGGCTGGGGAGAATCCCACATGGTGCGGCGGACCTCTCCTGCCTCGCCCGCTGCTCCCCTCAGCAGTGTATTTCTGATCTGTTCTGCTACCCGCTCTGTCTCTGGTGAACCCTCTCGCCGCCCCACGCCTCTGGCCTGTACCCCAGCTTGTATGTATAAATAAAAAATAAATCTTTTAAAAAATAAAATAAAATAGACTACCATCTACCAATGTGTGCAAGGGCTCTTTCCTCCCACATCTTGAACAACAATTGTCATTTCTGGTCTTTTTGATGTAGAACAACCTTATGGGTGTGGATGATATTTCATTGTGGTTTTGATTTACATTTCCCTAATGATAAGTGATGATAAGCATGTTTTCATGTGCCCATTGGCCAACTATATGTGTTCTTTGGAGAAGTGTCTGTTTAGTTCTTCCCATTTGATTTTGATTGGATTAATTATTTCTTTGTGGAGTGATATGCATTGTTTATACATTTTGTATATCAACCTTTTTTCAGATATGTTTTGTGCAAATATTTTCTTCTATTCAGTAGGGTGTCTTTTTGTCTTACTGAAATTTCCTTTTGCTGTGTAGAAAATGTGTAGTTTGATGAAATCCTATTTGTTTATATTTGCTTTTGCTTCTCTTGCCATTGGAGATGAATCCCCAAATATGTTTCTAAAGATAATGTTATGGAGTGTTTGTTTATTTTATCTTTAGTGTATTTTATAATTTTGGGTCCTATATCCATGTCTTTAATTCATTTTGAGCTAAATTTTTGTGTAGGGAGTGAGATGGTGTTCTAGTTTCATTCTTTCGTACATGGCTGTCCAGTGTTCCCACATCATTTGTTGAAGAGACTCTCCTTTGTCCAATTTACACTCTTGGCTCATTTATCATAAATTAGAAGTCTATAGACAAGTGGGTTGATTTCTGGGCTCTCAATTCTCATCTGTGGTCTATTTTTCTCCCGGTACATACTGTTTGGATTACCATAGGTTTGCGGTTTAGTTTGAAATCTGTGCATGATACCACCACTCTTCTTTTTTTTGTTTTTCTTCTGTCAGGATTGTTTTGGCTATATGGGGTCATTTGTGGTTTCATATGAATTTCAATATTGTTTGTTCTATTTTTTTGAAATATGTCATTGGAGCCTTGACAGGGATTGCATTGAATCTATATACTGCTTTGAATAGGGTGACTATTTTAACAATATTTGTTCTTCAAATCCATGAGGATGGAATATCTTTCCATTTTACATCTTCTATTTCTTTCAACAATGTCTTAGAGTTTGCATTGTATAGATCCTTCACCTACTTTAAGTTTACTCCAAGATATTTAATTTTTTTTGTTGCACTTATGAATGGGATTATTTTGGGAATTTCCTTCTTTTGTTATTTGTATACAGAAATGCAATTTTTTGTGATTGATTTTGTACAATATCACTTTACTGAATTGGTTTATTTCAATTATGTTTTAGTAGCATCTTTAGGGTTTTATCATGTGTATTATCATGTCATATACAGATAACGATAGTTTTACTTCTTTCCCAATTTGGATTTCTGTCATATCTTTATCTTGCTTGATTCCTCTAACTAGGACTTCCAACACTGTGTCGAATAGTAGTGGTGAAAGCAGATATCATTTTCTTCTACCAGATTTTACAGGAAAAGATGTCCTGAAGTTTTTCACAAAGTTGACTGTGGGTTTGACATATATGGACTTTATTATGCTGAGGAATATTCCATCTAGTCCCAGTTTTTTTAATGTTTTATAATAAATGGATGCTGAAACTTATCAAATGCTTTCTTTATATCTAATGATATAATCATATGATTTTGATCTTCCTTTTTGTTGATGTTGTGAATTACATTGATTGATTTGGATGTTGAGTCAAACCTGTGTCCCTAGAATACAGGGATATTTGATCATGATGTGTGATCCTTTTGATATATTGTTGGATTTGGTTTGTTAAAATTTTGTTAAGGATATTTGCATCTCTGTTCATCAGAGAAATTGGCTTTTAGTTCTCTTCTTTGTGATGTCTATCAGGTTTTGGTATCACAGTGGTGTTGGCCTCAAAAAGTGTGTTTAGGGGCCTCCTTGGTAGCACAACGGGTTAAGCACACCACCATGAAGCTATCCAGAGCTACTGCAGCACGAGTTCGATACCCAGCCAGTGAGATTCCCACATGGCACAGCAGATCTCTCCTGTCCTGCCCGCTGCTACCCTCAGCAGTGTATTTCAGTTGATCTGCCTGTTCTGTTCCTTACTCTGTCTCTGGTGAATCCTCTCACCACACTACACCTCTGGCCTACAGCCCAACTTGTATGCATAAACAAATAAATCTTTTTTAAAAAGTGTGTTTAGAAGCTTTCCTTCCTCTATTATCTGGAAGTCTGAGTAGGAATAGGTATTAGTTCATATTTGAAGGTTTGATAAAACTCACTAGTAAAACCACCTGGGCCTGGACTTCCTTCTTCAGGAAACTTTTGATTACTGTTTCAATTTCCTTGCTTATGATTGGTCTGTTCATATTTTTCATTTCTTCCTGGTTCAGTCTTAGAGGGTTGTATATTACTAAGAATTTCTCCATATGTCAACTTGTTGACATATAGGTGCTCATAATAATCTTTTATGATCTATATTTCTGAAATCTTGTTGCAATTTTTTATCTTTCATTTCTTATTCTATTTAATAGATTTTCTCTCTTTATTTCTTTTTTTTTAAGATTTATTTATTTATGCATACAAGAACTGGGGTGTAGGCCAGAAGTATGGGAGGTGAGGCGAGAGGATTCACCAGAGACAGAGTGGGGAGCAGAACAGGTGGATCTAATGAAGTAAACTGCTGAGGGGAGCAGCAGGTGAAGCAGGAGAGGTCTGCTGCATCATGTGGGAAGCTCCTTGGCCAGGGATAGAACTCGTGCTGCAGTGGCTGTGGATAGCTTCACAGTGCTGAGACTTAACCCGTTGCACCTTCAGAGAGGCCCCTCTCTTCATTTCTTAAGAGAATCTAGCTAGAAGTGTATCTATTATGTTGATTATTTTTCAAAGAACCACCTTGGTTCTCTGGATCATCTTTTTTATTTCTATTTCATTTATTTCTGCTCTAATTTTTATTGTTCCTTTCCTTCTGTTGCTGAGGTGTTTGTCCTATTCTTCCCAGCTGCTTAGCTTTAGGGAAGCAACAACTCACGGATACTGTCTGTCTGCCATCTTCTCTTCCCTAATCCTCCCTTATATTTTTGAATAGACAACCAAATTGATATACATTATCTACCACTACGTGAGTTAATTTAAAAGGTGAAAAATTATGATGTCTAAATTTTTGCAAGTGATCAGGATGGATTAGTAAGGACCAGATTTACTCTCCTGTCTGAAGACGAGGGGGGAAAAAAACAATATTCAAAGGTTATGATGCAGTAGTTTTCAGGACAGTAGTCATAAAGTAATGAATGGCAGTGATCTCTGTAAGAGGACACCAAATGTGTTAGTCTACAATTGACTCAACTTATTGATTTGATGGCATTTCCAGGTGGCAACATGGGAATTTGTATGGATGGCACTAAAAAATCCTAGGAAACCACTTGAGTTGAGAAGGTTGAGCGCAGAGTACAAGGGAAAATAAGGTAGCTACAATTCTCAGAACACAGTACCAGATGAGAAGTTTGTATGCAGCGAGAACTGCTTAGAGATCAATAGATTTTTCTTGACTATCCAGTTGAGAATGTTCAGCACATGCATGTGAGAAAACTGTTAAAGTAGAGAAACATCAAAAAGGGATTAGATGGAACAGTACCCCACAGACCATACAGGGCTGGGAATAATGCCTATCCCCACCAGCCTGAATTCACAAGGAATCTGTCTTTCTGTTTAGGAGTAATTATCCCTACACAAGCACTGTTCTGTTCCTACCTAGAGAATCTCAAAAATAAGACATGGAAGAATGAAACTATTTCCAAGTAAATTAATTGAGTCTTCAACAATATTTATAATTATTAAAAAATACCCAACATAGAACAAAGAAAAATTCACAATGCCTGGCATCCAATCTATCAAGCAGTAAAAGAAGAAGGAAAACATGATCCACAAATATCAATCAAATCTAGGTCAGAAATGACACAGATGTTATAATTGTCAAATAATATATTTTATTGTTATTATAATTGTATTCCAAATGTTCAAAAGGTTAAGAGAGAAATGTAGTTTAGATAATGACCCAAATAAAGCTTCTATAGATGAAAACCAGAATGTGTGGGATGACAAACTATTTGGTTGGGGTTAATGGCAGATTAAACAATAGAAGTCTCTGAAAGAGGATGAGGGGGAAGGGACACAAATTTTGAAAAAAGAAAATAACTGAAATTATTCCAAATTTGATAAAAATTATAAATCAACAGTTCCAAAAATGTCAACAGGAATCATGATTAAAAAAAGTAAAAAACTATGCTAAGGCACGTTAACCAAATTATCTAAACCACTGAAAAAAAGTCTTACAAGTAGCCAGAAAATGAAAGATTCATTACAGAGAGAGGAAGCAGATTTCTCATCAGAAACTGCAAACCAGAAAACAGGGGACCAATATCTTTAAATGCATAAAGAAAAAGCAGTTCTGCCAATTGGAATTCTATAGCTAATAAATATATCTTCCCAAAACAAAGACAACATAACATAAATTTTTTAAAAATTTATTACTAGTAGACCTGCACTAAAAAGAAAAAAAATAAAACATAGACTATGTCTTTCATCAGAAGAAAAATAATACCAGATGAAAATATGAATCTACAGAAAGGCATGAAAAACCATGGAACTGGCAACTATAAAGGTAAATATATAAGATGTTTTCTTATTACTCAAATCTCTTTAAATGATAATTCATAGTTTATATAAAAATAATAAAACATAGTATGGGATTTATAATATATGTAAAAGTAAAATCTATGACACCAAAGGTAGGACTGAAGAAAGTCCTATCTAAGGTTCACTATTTAAGTACAATTTAAGGCTCTCATACTGTATATGAAATGGTATAATATCATTAGAATAGATGGTGATAAGTTAAGGTTGTATACAATAAGCCCTAAAACAACCATTAGAATTAGAAAAGAAGTAGCTATAGCTCAAAAGTAAAGAACAAAGATAAATGGAATTGCTTTTTAAAATCCGAGTAATCCAAAAGAAGACAGGGAAAAGGAACAGGGTGGGGACAAGGAATAGATAGGACAAAAAGAAAAACAGCAATATGACATTTACTTAACAATTCAATAGTACACTAAATATAAATAAATATACCCATTGAATGCAGACATTCTTATATTAGAAGAAAAGGACAACATTAAATTATATGCTTCCTACAAGAAAATGCATCAAAAATAAAGAAACAAATAGATTTAAAATTAAAGGTTAAAAAAAATGTCATTTGCTAAAACTCATTAAAAGAAAGCCGGAGTGGCAATATTAATAGCAGACAAAGGAACTTCTAAGAAAAAAACTGATCTGGCATAAAGAGATCAATTCATAACAACGAAGGGCTCAATTCACCTAGGAGACATAATAATTCTAAGTATTTGTGCAACAAACAGTACAACTTTAAATTATACAAAGGAAAAACTGGTAGAAATGCTATAAGAAATAGAAAAATTCTTAAAGGATTTCAATAGTTTATAAAACTCTTAACTAATAGAACAAAAATTGAAATTAGTAGATCAAAATCAATATAGATAAATAACAATATTATTAGTCAGCTTAACCTTACTAACTTTTATAGAAAGCTCCATCTAGTGAAGCAAAATGAGAATTTATTTTTCTAAATGCTCATGAACATTTACCAAGATATTTTATACCATTAAATAAGTTTCAATGAAATGAAACATATTCAATTCATATAAAGCATGTTAGTATTGACCTTGATTTAATCATTGGCTGCAAATGATTAAATCAAGGTCAATAACAGAAAAATCTGTAAAATATTCCTAAATATTAGAAATGTAACAAAACACTGTTAAATAACATATGAGATTATTATAAAGAAGAAAACAGAATTAATATTTCAAAGTTTTTAAAAGTAATGCAAATAAATACATAATATCAACTTGTAAGGATGATGCTAATACAGTAACTGGGGGAAATATGTATCACTAAATCCTAAACTAAAAAACAAAAAACAAACAGAAAGATCTCAAATCAATAATTCAACTTCCTCCTTAAGAAACTGGAAAAAGAACAGCAATTTAATTCATAAACGTTGGCAGCATTATGTGCCTGTGGAACTTAAACTGGCCTTTGTCATATCAGGTTCAGAGGTAGCAATGGAGTGAACCTAAAGATCCAAAAGGTATAGCCTCTTAGCCTTTACCAGATCTTCAGTGGCACCTTTGTCAAGCTCAACAGGCTTTGGTTAACTTGCCAAAGATTGTGGAACCATAGATTGCATGGGGCGAGTCCCCAAACCTGAAATTCATTCAGTAAGTGAATTGATCTACAAGCATGGTTACTGCAAAATCTACAAGTGAATTCCCCTAACTGATAACTCTTTGATGACTCAGTCTCTTGGTAAATATGTCATCATCATGTGTGAAGAATCTAATTCATGAAATCTATATTGCTGGAAAATGCTTCAAAGAGCAAACAACTTCCTCTGACCCTTCAAATTATCTTCTCCATGAGGTCGAAGAAAGAGACCACCCAGGCCTCCCTGTTGGCACAGCAGGTTGGGCGCAGCACTGTGAGGCTGGCCAGAGCCACTGCAGTACAAGTTCGATACCCAGCCAGGGAGCTTCCCACATATGCAGCAAGCTTCTCCTGTCTCACCTGCTGCTCCCCTCAGAAGTGTTTCGGTCGATCTGCCTGTTCTGCTCCCCACTCTGTCTCTGGTGAATCCTTTCACCACCCCACACCTCTGGCCTACACCCCAGCTTGTATGCATAAATAAATAAATCTTAAAAAAAAAAAAAAGCAGACCACCCACCTTGTAGAAGGTGAAGACCCTGGCAAGAGGGAACACCAGAGCAACAGATTTATTGGAAGGATGAACCTAGTATCTACTATAGTAGGTTAAGATACCAGGGTTGCTTTTATTATGTAATAGTTAATAAACAGCAACTACTTTCAAATTAGAAAATAATAATACTTAGTTCACAATATTAACAAAGTAGCAAAAAAAAATCATATTATCATCTCAATTAATGCAGCAAAAGCTTTGAGAAAGTACATCCATTCCTGATTTTAAAAAACCTCACATAAAACTAAAAATAAAAGGGAACATACTCAATCTGTACATCTCTGAAAAACCTACAACCACATAATACTTAACATTGAAAAACCAAAGGCTTTTCGCCCAAGACAAAAAGCAAGACACCACTTGGTGTGTTCACCAAGCAGGTGCTCTCATTTGCTCTCACCCCTTCTACTCAAATTGATTAAGTGGTTATAACCAGTGCACTACTGCAAGAAAAAGAAAAAAAGGCAACCAGATTGGAAGGGACTATTTGAAGACAACATAGTGATATATGTGGGGAACCGGACAGAATGTATACATTAGTCTTTGGCTCTGGGAGCAGTGGGACAGACAACATGGATCTGGGTGGTCTGCATCCACCGCCCACCACAACACCAAGTGCAACTTCCCCCTCTGGGAAACAGTGGGCAGTGTGAAAATGGCCACCACCACCCACACAGTCTTTATCTCAGTTTTACCAGGGCCCAGAAGGGTAAGGGAGTCAAATCCCATTTCTGAAATCTAGTTTGATCTATTGGTGAGCAATGTTACCTCTGGAAATGACTTACAGCATCATATTCAAAAGTGGCTGTTTATTCTGTTTTCAATTGTTGTTCAACATCCATCCAATTATATAATTTCCTCTATTTCATTAAGCCAGAGCTTCTCAAACAGTATGACTGTAAATTTCCTAGATATCTTATTCAAAGGCAGGCCAGGGATTTGGACTGGGATCCGGTGGTGCTGCTGGTCATGGAAAACACTTTACATTAACCAGTTATTCAGTGGCTAAAGAAAATGTATTTCCAGGCCTTTTACCAAGTCCATCCACCTCTTCTTTCTCACACGACCATACAATTCTCTGCTCTTATAATTTTCTCAGCATGGCAGTTCGAGACATTCGGAATTAGAGAGTAAAGCCTGATAACCCATTCAGTGGGACACCATGGTGCCCTGAAGAGTTTGTAGGACACTGGAGTTCTACTTACAGATTACACTGGTCAACACTGAGATCATTACTTACTTAAAAAGGACCTAATCTGTATCTTGGTGTGCTAAACATGAATATAACCCTGAAAATTTTTTATTAGCTCTCATTTTG
>PVIJ01006976.1:11676-87058 GCA_004024925.1 Scalopus aquaticus | reverse complement strand
CATTGTGTATATGTACCACATCTTCTTGATCCAATCATCTGTTTTTGGACATCTGGGTTGCTTCCATACCTTTGCTATTGTGAACAGTGCCGCAATGAACATACGGGTGCATGTATCCTTTCGGATTAGTGTTTTTGTGTCCTTTGGGTAAATTCCCAAAAGTGGGATTGCTGGGTCGTATGGAAGCTCCATGTTTAGCGGTCTGAGGAATCGCCATACAGCTTTCCATAGTGGTTGGACTAGTTCACATTCCCACCAGCAGTGTAGAAGAGTTCCTTTTTCTCCACATCCTTTCCAGCATTTGTTGTTGCCTGTATTTTTAAGGTGTGCCATCCTCACAGGTGTGAGGTGGTATCTCATAGCGGTTTTGATTTGCATTTCCTTGATTATAAGTGATGTTGAGCATTTTTTCATGTATCTGTTGGCCATTTGCTTTTCTTCTTTGGAGAAGTGCCTTTTGAGCTCTTCTGGCCATTTTTTGATTGGGTTATTGTCTTTGTTTTTGTTGAGTTGTGTGAGTTCCTTGTAAATTTTTGATATCAGTCCTTTATCAGATGTATTGTGTGCAAAGATCTTTTCCCAGTTGGTAGGTTGTCTGTTAGTTTTGGTTAATCTCTTGTGCTGTACAGGAGCTTTTTATTTTGATGTAATAAAAAACTGAACACTCTGCACCAGTAAGCTAGGAGACCTGCCACTGGCAGGTGGGTGAGGGTGCGGGCCAGAGCAGCACTAGGGAGCAGGGATGGAGAGTAGAAGCCACATGGACTGTGCTCATTTCTATACCTCTCACTGTTGTCCATCTGTCAGAGCTAGCAGGGGCCTGTGGGTGAGCCTGCCCAAAAAAGTGGAAAGGAAAGGCACTAGGTGAGCCAACACCCATGTTCATATCTGTCCCTGACATGCCCCACAAGTCAGTTCCCATCGATGAGCCTCAGTTTCCCCATCTGTAAAATATATTAGTCTAACAAGATATTCTTTAGTTTTGCTGATATTTAGACATGCTATAGGTTTAAAAATATGGGACTCTATTTGAGGCAGAGACAGAAATAGTAGCTATGTGCTCCAGAGGCAGAACCCTTCCGTGCTGCAGTCACCAAGGCGTAGATGTTCTGGAATCAAAGGTCACACAAAGTGCAGATTTCTGTGTAAAGTAAAAGGGGAATTGGAGTAAGGCCAAAGTTCCCTCAGGCTAATTTGCCTTCCCTTTGTAAAGGTTTCCAACAGCACTTCTGAGGAGGCTATCCTCCTCTCTCAGCCATGTGCCTCTCCCATCTTCCCAGAACAGAACTGGGGAAGAGAGGCAAATGGAGGACTAGTTCTCGCTCTTGGGGAGTAGACGGCCCTGGATACAGGGCAGCTGACTTTGGCAAAAGTGACAGGGCAGAGCAGGTGCCTCTGTGTGAGGACCCAGTGCATTTATAAAGGAGTTGGCATTACTGACACCTCGTCGCTGAGGCTGGAAGCAGATTTTCTCTCAGCAAGGTCCTATTCCTTTTCAAACTAGGCAGTATGTGTGTGTGTGTGAAATTTCTGCTGAAGTAACACTGATTTAGGTCATATAGGCTTCAGGTGTATATAGGTTTCAACATCTATATACGCCACATTCTAATCCCCACCTAACTATAGCTTCTATCCATCATTTGACTGACCCCCTACCCTGCATTGCCCTGTGTGTTCTTTTTTTTTTTCCAAGAAAAGATATTGGGTGTCCTGATATTGTTATCTTGGTAACTACAAATTACTTATACCTGGGAAAAAAACACCACGGGAGGGGAGGGGTGTAGGAAAAATAATTATCACAGGGCACTTGCTCAGCCCTGCCCCTCCTCCCCCACCACCTCAAGTCTCTCACACATCCTTGGCGCATAACTGCCTTCCACCTCCAGGTGGGTGTGGCGTGACCTCCTCAGGAAGTCTTCTTGACCCGTAAAGGTGGGCAGGTGCCTGCATCAGACTAATGATTCACTCAGATCCCTTTACATCTCTCTACTAATACTTGGTTGTCCCTACCGCCCCCCTCCCCCGCACTCCCTCCTCCCAGCTCCCTTCCTTCCCATTCCCTCTGGAACACTTTTCCTCCCTGCAGTCTACACTCCTGCCCAGGGACTCTGACCTGGGTCCCTGGTGCCTGCACATGTGGAGCACTTCCGGTGGTTTGGCAGGAGGTACAGTACGTACAATCCTTAGCCAATGCCCAACAGGGTGAGGGTCTGGAAGCCCAGTTTCTTCCCCTCCCATTGGGATATACTCTGAGATCTGGCTTAGACCCCAGGGTTGCCCTGAGGGGCCAGTAAGAAGCTACTGCTGGCAGCAGGCCTGGTGCCCAGAATCACATTCATGTTGGGCTTCTTCCCCTTCTCTGTCCTGCTTCCCACACCTTTTTTAGGGTTTTCTCCTGGAAGCACTACTTGAAATGTCAGTTGTGTCTCTACCCATCGACCTCCAAGGGCACCCCTTCCCGTAGTAGGTCCTGAAATGATGTCATTTTATTCAATATCATTTCATTATAAAGTTGATGAGAAAAATGAGAAATCAATTCTCTGCCAGGACTGCTGTCTGTGGTCTGAGTTGGTGTGTTTTCCCCACGTCTGCATGTGTTTTCTCCAGGTATTCCCGCTTCCTCCCACATCCCAAAGGTGTGCCTATAGGTACAGTGGTGTGTCTAAGTTGTCCCAGAGTAAGTGAGTGTGGGTGTGGGTGTGGGTGTGAGCTCACCCTGCAGTGGAAGGGCTCCGTGTCCAGGGCTGGGTCCTGCCTTCAGCCTGAGATGACAGAATAAGCTCTGCCCACTGCGAGGCAGAACTGGGAAATGAATGAATGAATGCAAGTTGTTGAATATTGGAGATGTTTTGAGTCTTTATTTACAAGTTTGGTGGTGTTTATTTATTTATTGATTGATTGATTTAAAGATTTATTTATGCATACAAGCTTGCGTACAGGCCAGAGGCGTGGGGCAGCGAGAGGGTTCACCAGAGACAGAGTGGGGAGCAGAACAGGCAGACTGATGGAAATACACAGCTGAGGGGAGCAGCGGGCGAGGCAGGAGAGGTCTGCCGTGCCATATGGGAATCTCCCCAGCCCGCTGGGAGTCAAACTTGCATCGCCTCTGCCGACAGCTCCACAGCGCTGCACTTAACCGCTGTGCCACCAGGGAGGCCCTTGGTGGTGTTTATTGTGATCAGAACTATAATATAAGGACTTAACTTTTACTTTCCTCAATCAGCCTCTGGTAAAATTGGTTTCATTACATGGTTTCACTTACAGTTAGTTTCCAAATGCCTGTTGAGAACACTGAGGACTTACACACTGAGCCAATGGGCTGGAAGTCCTCATCTACTCACTGCTTGGCCCCACTGCTGGACTGAGAGCCTGACCGAAGCACGAATGCCTCTGTCTATGGCTCCATCTCAGGACCAAGTCAGGACACCCGAGGGACTCAATGAAAGCATATGAATGAACCCCAGTTCTCAGGATCAATCCCAGTGGAAGGCTGACCCCAGCAAAATACCCAGGCACCTCTAGGGAACCCCAGGTCTGAAACAGAACTGAACTGTGCACTGAAACAGAAAGTCAGAGTGTGAGTGGACGCCAGCAGCCTGGCCCAGGCAAGAACCACCACTTCTTCCTCCTGCCCTTGTGAGTCTTTATCAGCATGGTTCTGGCTTGGGCGACCAATCCCATTTCCCAACAGTTTACTCTTAAAAATGTACATGTATGTTTACAACTGTGTTCATTTTGTATTCCCCTGCAGCTTCTGCATTCAAACACTCAGAGTCCACCACAGGGTCCACATTCAGCTCCTGGCCTCTAGCCCACTGCTGGATGCTG
Source organism: Scalopus aquaticus (assembly GCA_004024925.1). Taxonomy (NCBI): domain Eukaryota; kingdom Metazoa; phylum Chordata; class Mammalia; order Eulipotyphla; family Talpidae; genus Scalopus; species Scalopus aquaticus. The sequence goes on along the minus strand of PVIJ01006976.1, from coordinate 83,230 downwards.
ACCTGCCCTAGAATGCCACTGAGTGCCCACAATCTGCCACACTGCATGTCCAGGTGTCCCCAGTCTCCAAACAGTTCCCATCAGTTGCCCTTTCCAACTAGAGCTTTGGACTCTAATCATAACACTCCCACGCCTCATCCCCCACCAGAACGGCATGGCATGTGGTTGTGACGGAGAAGGCCGGTTGGTTACCACCACAGGATCTCTGGCACGTTTAGGCAGGTCTAGGCAGGTTGCCAGGGGCTTTGTTGACAGGAAGGATAGCCCATGGTTTCCCAGAAGAAACCATAACAAAGGCTTGGAACTGCCATTTGGCCCTGATAGAGGCCAGAAGAAATCAAAGGATCCTTACACTCTTAGTCATTTGAGGGTCAGGAAGATGGTTGGTCAGGCGCTGAGTTTATCCTGGAGAAGATACGGAGGCCCACTTGTCCCAAGGGCAGACACTGGATAAACAGGTCATATAAAAGCAATGAAGGAGTCTGAGAAGAGGCACCCCTGGAGCAGGAGAGGCCCACCTCAAGGCTCAGGGAGAGGCCCCGTGAAACAGTGCAGGAGGGGAGAGAGCCATTGGAGAGGACTGTCTCACTGTAGAGAAGGGAGGCCTAAATCTTGTGGGATGAAAAAAGAATGAATTGAAAATGAACCTTGTGAACTTCTGTTCTTTTCCTTTGCTAATGTGGCAAATGTCATCCTTTTATCAAATGTTCACCGGCAAGCTATGAGCACTTGGGGAGTCAGGCTGTGCAGGAAATGACGGTGACCTTGCCTGGGCAGTCAAACAGAGGGCAGAAGGGAAGTTAATGATCTCCAGCCAGGAGGCCAGGGACTCATTCCATACTGACTCATTGCAGATGCTGGGCACAGGGAGTGACAGAGGGAACTGCAGAGATGAAAAGGCTCCCTGCAAGATGATCCCGGAGGAAGGTCTGGGCAAACAAGTCATGTCTCAAGTTTTCTCTATCTTTATCTCCACTACATTGCCCATTCCAGATCTTCATCTCTCAGACCCGTACTGTTGTCAGAGACCCCAAACAAATCTCTTTGCCTTCCTCCTCCCTCCCTTATTTCAACAAATATATATTGCAATATCTTCTTTGCACCAGGAAACAGCACTGAAGAAAACATAAAACTCTCTGCCCTGGTAGAGCTCACATTCTAGAAGGAAACAGACACATAGGTATAGCAGGTCAGAGAGTGATAAACCACAAAGAGAGAAGGGGCAAAGGGAATTCTTGTGATAATGGGTTGGAGAAAGGGTTGCATTTTTAAGAGATCAGGGAATGTCTGCATTTGAAGTTTTTAGTAAGTTCGTTCTCTGTGGCACACATTGTGCTAGCAACTCTGCATGCAATAGGCATAAATTTTGAATAAAAGGATATGATTCTGCCCTTGTCAAGCTTACAGCCTAGCTCCTTTCTGTACACCTTGAATCTCTCCTCCATGTGGCTACCCCAGCATCTTTCTATAACACAGGGACTGTCACATCACTAACCTTCTTAAAACCCTGCAGTGACCTTTCAATGCTTTGAGGATCGCAGCCTGGCCCCCGAGCAGGGCAAGCCCTCCAATCCATGTCCCGCCTATGTTCGATCCGGTACCTAGTCCTGGCTCTCCTCCCCTCTCACTAGGTAGCCACACAGTCGAACTTATCTGGAAGAGTCCTTACTGGCTTATGTCAAGCATCCTGCTGGCATTCTCAATAATATGCCATTTGACTCTCAAAACTGTCTCAATTTGGACAATAAATAATACAGTCACGTTACTTGTAACATACAGCCAATGCTTCAGCTACCATCCTTCAACAGCATATTCAACTTCCAGCTTGATGCTGTTTCTGCCATCTCATTATCTTTCTTGCCTTACTTGTCTAGGATATTATCTTTGTCCATTAAAAACCACTGAAATGTTACCTTCTCGGCTCTCCCTGCCCTCACCTCCCCTGTTGACAGCATTATTTTTTCCCAGAGCTATCCTGACTTTCTCTAGTGTGGTGTGCTCCACTCTTTGGCCTTGGTGTGGTTTCCAGCTCTACACTGGGGGTAGGGCCTGTACCTGCCCAGTCTGATGTCCCCAGTGCCCTGCGCTGGGTCTGAGCCCCAGCGCTAAGCTAGTGTTGATTACGTGGTTGTGCCCTAGCAGCAAAGGTTAAAGCTTTAAGTGCTTTCAAGGAAACTGCTAGAACCTGAAGATTGGTTCATCATGCATTCCTCTAAATCCCCTCCACGCTGCCCAACTAATGTCACATAATTTCTTAAACATACTGTAATGCTGGTGTGCCAGTGGTGGATCTCTTATTGATCTGCACTTAATTTCCTGGCTCACTGGTGCTCACTACCTGTACTATCGAACCTTTCAGCTCCCCTGCCTCCTGGGGGAGAGTGGCTGTGACACGCACCTTAGTGGGGAGTCTGGAATCAGAGGAGCAGCGAAGGTTATTCTCCACCCATGGGGACTGGACAGGATGGAAGTGAAATGTGTGATCAAGAGTAAGAGCAAGAAAAAAACTCCCTATCCAACGCTGCCCCAAGAAGCCTCTAAGAAGGGCAGCATTAAGGGGAAAGCTTGGTGTCAGCACCTATTTTTCAGGTACTTGTAAGAGACATGAGCAATTCTATGTTCATTAGGGTAGACTTTCCACTCATTGAGGTGTTGATTTATTCATTCATATTCACAAAATGAAAACAGAGTCCCTTACCTTGGCTCAGCACAGTGTAAGATGTTCAAAATATAACTGGTGATAAAAACAAGAGACCCAGGACATGCCATTCAGCAAGAAGGTCAGCTGTTATCCAACCAAATGTTCATAAGCTTAAATGTTCATTTTAAATGGTGGTAGGTGCACTGAAGGAAGCACACATGGGCCTTTGAGGGCATCTAATAGTGCTGGGGGGTGAGTTGAGGCTTGCCTGGGCAAGCCACAGGTAAGTTATGTGCTTAAGGGTGTATAGGAGTGTACTGAGACCTGAGTGGAGCCAGGAAAGTGGGCCTCCAGTGGCTCTCCGTGAAGGTAACAGCATGTGGGAAGGGCCTACACCGAAAAGAAGCGTGGCAGAGCAGAGTTGGTTTAGAGCCCAAAGTGAAGGCAAAGCAAAGCAAGATGAAGCTGTAGTCACAGGAGGGGACACACAAACAGACTCTGCGGGGCTTCCTCCATTACCATGGGATGATCACTGGCTCTTCAGCAGTGCAGGTTGAGATGACAAGTATATATGGGTCACCTGATCAAATGTTACTTCGAAAACTTCATTCTAGCTGCAGGATGAAAATATTTCCAAGAGGAGAGCTCACTTAGAAAGCCATTGCAAGAATTCAGGCAAGACTTGGATGGGGGCTTAGACTCAGGAAGGGCCATTGAGACTTCCTACAATCTCTCCAATAATCAGCATGTAATCCTATCGAAGAGACAGTAAGATTTAGAGCTTAGGGTAAGTAAACAGGCCAAGTATCTAGTTCACAGTAATACTCAATAGACGGTGATTTCCTTCCCTCCTGACATGAGGCCGGCAGCTGGCACTCAGTGGAGATTTCTAGTTCTAGTGGGCTCTGCTTTCTGAGATGACTTTTGTTTTATTCACAGAAGGAACCCTGTGTTTATGCAGGGAAATGGGGACAGGAAGCAGCTTAAGATACATTGCAGAGAAGTTCCTTTCTAAAATATTTTTAAGGTGTAAAAAGAGAAGACGTACAAACAATGTAGATCATTGGGGTCTCTCTCTCTCTCTCCCTCTCCCTCTCCCTCTCCCTCTCTCTCTCTGTCCCTCTGTCCCTCCATCCCTCCCCCATTCTCTCTCTCTCTCTCTCTCTCTCTCTCTCTCTCTCTCTCTCACACACACACACACACACACACACACACACACACACACACACACACCAGAGTAAGGTTTCATAGGTTAAAACATCACTGGTCTCTGTTCACCATGGGGAGGGCCAGCAGAGAAGGCTGTTGACTCCTGGGAGTTTTGTATCTGAGACCTCCTTGGAAAACCTTCCTGTCTCTGAATGAAATTGAGTAATGAAAGTTGCATAGGACTGTGATCGGATAACTCAGATAAAGGCTTCTTGTGTTTATCCCAGGGTGTGCAATATCGGGTGACATGCTCTTCCAATGAAAATAAAGAGTGGCCACCCTCCAACTCAGCAGAGAGGGAGGGAAACCTTCCCTCCATCTAATGTGGTCAGCAGGAACAAAGGCTTGGCCACTGGTTAGCTTACAGAGTGTACAGTTAAGAGAGACCCACACATTTGCATTAATCCTATGGTGTTATTGTAAGCACAGTCAGAAATGCTTCTGGCTAAAACAAAAATGTAACTTCATTACTTTCCCCTCTCAAAGAAACAACCAACAAAAGAAAGCTCACCATGAAGCACTGAAAGCAAATCATTCTTTCCTGAAGAAAAAAAATCTGTGTAAAGTTTTCCCAAATGGGCAAAAACATTTTGCAAAACTTACTATAATGTAAATGATCGCTGCTTTAAAGCCTGTAACCAAGAAACATAACTTCTTTTCACACCCAAATAATGACCGCATTAATCTCAGCAGCTAGGTTGTCAGTGAATAGGTCTCCTCAAAGTGTGCTTTAGCTATTTCAGAGAGCTCTCGTAAGGTACCCCAAACCAGCCCCTCAGCTTCAGAAATCTTGGAGGAGGACCCACACCCCCCTTTCCTGGTTGGCTACCCACTAACTCCGAAGTTCCCCTACTCCTCCAGCCTGCCTTAATGAGGTCAAGACCATACCAAGGATGGGTTTCCACAGAGTGGCTAGCAAACTATTGGAAGGTTCCTAGCAGAGGGCCCATTAATAAGATTTTGTTGCTGCTATGTTAAAAAATGAACTGCAGGGGGCAAGAGTGGAAACAGACACACCTAATAATAGGCTACTGATATGCAGGCAGAGGTGGGGCTCGGACAGGGATGGTGGTGTGTGGTCAGATCTGGATAAATTATAAAGACAGAGCCAAAAGTTGGGCTGAATTGGAATGTAAGAGAAAGAGAGGCGTCCAGGACAACTACGAGGTCCTTGGAAAACCAACACGGACAGAACTGCTGTTAACAACACCCCATCCTTGTTGCCCGCCTGACGGAACCCTAACTGTCTCCTACTACTTAATCAGCCCAATACTGGGAAAGATGGAGGTCGTTTTGTTTACCTGATTCCACTGCAGATTATATTTACTTTTAGCAAACAGACTACAGCTACTTGTATGGCCAAAAAAGAAAACTTTACACGGATTTTTTTTTTTTAAGTAGCAATTTTATAGGCAAAATTTCTGGTCATAACCTACTAACTTAAAAATAAATTGTTGAAAATTGAGGAAAAATCTTTAGTAAGAATTAGTAAGTATTCAATGAATTTCCTTGATTAGGCAATCAAAAGGAAAACTTTTATTGCTCAAAAGCAATAAAAAGGAGAAACACAAAACTAAAAGCTAATGACCCAGCAAAGACTGTCCTCAGAGGAAAATTTATGGTCTATAATACTCTTACAATTGGAGGAGAAAAAATAAAAAGTAAGGGAACTAAGGCCTTGTCTTGAAATAACAATAAAGCAAAGGAAAGTAGGAAGAGATTTTTTTAAAAAATAAAAGCTAAAGTTAATTCAATGAATTAATTTAAATTTGATTTATTAAAGTATAGTGCCATATAGTATTTATTTAAAAACTCACTAAACCTAAAAGCTGGTTTCTTAAACTAGTTAAACATTTAAGGAACCTGAATAAGTAAAAGAGAGAGAAATCAAAAAGGGGAGATTCAACCTTGTGACAATGAATTCAAGAATTTATGGGGAAAAGATGACTTAATGGCAGAGTATATATTATTAACATTGTCCTAAGAGGAGGAGGGAAGTTTGAACAGATCAATCACCACTATCTTGAAAGGTGATTAAAAATGTGCAATTAAAAGAGGTCCTAGAACCAGATATGTTCACAGATCAGTAAGAAAACCATTGTTCTTTTCCATTTCCCCTTCTTACAAGCAAGCCACACCATTGGTTCTCAAGTGAGTAATAGTTACATAGTCATAAAATTTGAATTCTATTTATTGGGTTTTATTTTAAAAATCAACCGACAGGCTGAGAAAATGCCATTACAATTGTACTCCAATATATAAGTATTATAAATATCTCAATATGTTAAAATATGGCTAGCTGACAAAATTAGGGAGGATATAAGGGGAGAAGAAGATGGTAGTGTAGGTGCATTTAATGGAGAGCAAGTATATAAATATATATAAATTTAATGAATCAAGATAGAGGATTTTAAGTATACTACTTAATGATAACTATCAGAAGAACCCTAAGATGACCACTTACAATGAAGAGGGGATGGAAAAAGGAAGTGGGAAGTGGAATAAGTGTGCTGTTTGCACCAGATTTCACACTGAGGTATCAACAGATACTAAGATGGATAAATCATGAAATAAAGACCTAAGACTAGGTCAAAGCAGTTACTTCTGAGAAATGGAACTAGGTGTGTGAGAGATAGGTTATTTTAAGTTTCATTTTTAAAATCAATTCTTATAAATAGAAACATTCGTAAAAATAGATGAGAAAAGAGTTAATATAATGGGGTACTTTCTGGGAGAGGGGAAGGAAGAGAGAAAAGCCCTTAGGTGTTTCATGGCCAAGGAGGGAATTTCATGGGAAAACATATGGTGAGCGGTTTCTGCTGGGGTGTGCACTGTCGTCGCCTTTCACCCTCCTACACAGATTGCATTGCTCCAGGATGATCAGATTTGCAAGGGCTATTGAATTGGGCACCAAGTGGGCTCAAGGTGAACACAGACAGCACATGTGGATTCCAGAACTGAGCAAGAACCCTGCAATGTAAAGATGAACACAACAGTTTCTATCTCAAGTAGTTCCCGGTCTTTAGGAGGAGTCACATATGGAAACAAATTTTTGTTTGGGGCAATATGCAGGTGAAAACAAACTGCTAGGTGAGCATGGGAAAAGGAGACTTCTGAGAGAGTCAGGGAGGTCACTGTGGAGCAGGAGACCTGAGTTACATGCTGAAGGCTGAGCAGGAGCTTGCCAAGAAGGAAGGGGCCTTTGACAGAGGAAGAGGAAAGTGGTCTGATGACACTGTTCCTGGAATGGTGGGCGGGTGGTGTGGCTCTCCCAGAGTGCGAGTGGGGTAGGAAGGGTGACAGGAAGTAAAGGCTGTGGCAGGTCATGAAGATTCCTGGACATCATTGAAGGGCTTGGGCATTGGTCTGTGGGTGATGAAGCGTCAGTGAAGGGCTGGGAGTGGGAAAATGGCGTGATCAGATTTACATTTTAGAAAGATCATTCTGACTGAAGGCTGGAAGACCAGTTGAGATTGTGAAAACGAGGGAATGAGCCAAGTCTGTGATGTGTAAACTGTGAATCTCAGACATTGTAAGACATGATTGGAAATGCAGAGATAGCCAGGGCAGCTAGACTTGACATTGACCACTGGAGTCGAGGATCAAGCATGATGTCTCCGGGTGCAACAAAAGCCCCCTTAATGGCTTAACTTGCTCACGTTCTTGTAAAGCAATACCTGAACCAGAGTTGGGGCCAGATGGAGTCCTGTGACTGCCCAGTCAGGTCTAATTTGCTTTAATATCTATCCTATATTTATTGAATGGGACAGGGAAGAGAGAAAACTTACTTTCAATAGAAATATAATACAAACAAAAATATGAAAAAGATCTGTTACTTTCAATACAAAGCATTCTATGGCAATTATACATGTTTAATATGTAGTCTATATTAAACGAATGTTTTATTTGAATTTTTTACTTCATTGATTTTTCTCTCACTCATATCTAGAGAGCATCAGGTTACTCATCAGCAATTGAGCTAATTTACAAATAAGTTCTTATCTATCCTCCTCCTGCCCCTGGAATTTGAGTAAAGTGCTTTTGAAAATTCCTCTTTCTTGTTCACTAGCTGGATGACACGGCATGTTATTTAACTGCCTAAGTTTCACTTTTCCAATCTGGAAGGCTGCAGCATTATTACCTTCCTCTCAGGGTTGCTGTGAGGATTAACTGTGTTTACGGTGTGAAAGTTCTGAGAATATAATGACTGCACAATAAGTGCTGGTTGCCTTGCCTTCCAAATAATGTGTTATGCAGAGAAAGGTCATGGTCAACTGGGTCAAGCCAGGGAGACAATATTTCTCATGCCCCGTCCTCTGGAAATTTAGGAGAATGGAGGAAAAAATCATCCAGAGTTAGTGAGGCTGCATATATTGAAAGTGTACCATTTGATAAAATGATACACGTATACACCTGTGAAGCCATCACTCCACTTAAGATAGTGACTACAACCATCATCTCCAAAGCCTTCCTGTGGCCCTTTGTAGTTGCTTCTTCCTGCCTTAATCTGCCCCCTTCATCCTCCTGTTCCCAGGTAATCACTAATGTGCTTTCTGTAACTATCTAGGTTGTGTTGCTCTTGAGTTTTAAGAGTTCTTTATACAGTCTGGAAACAAGTCCTTCATTAGCTCAATAACACTGGTCAACAAATTTTTGCAAAAGTCATGTTACTGAAATAAAATTAGCCATTTCCTATCAATTTGTATGTGCTCAACATGAATATGACAGTCAAATTCTAATTTTCGCTCTAGTTTTGTTTTGTAATCTACAATAAACTGATGTTTACATCATGAAATGCATGCCAATAGTAATAGGCCTATGGTCAATACCTGTAAAAACTCAAGTCATAGACTACTTCTTAGATTTCTTTGCTTGTCTCTTATACAGCTGTTCAGGAATAGAATATATGGAAGATGGTTCCATTGTGAAAAAGCACAGCCTTACGAATCAGTTTTGAAGAGTCTAGAAATAGTCTCCATTCTTGTGGGTCATGAGTGATTTCTAAGGCATTCATGAGGCCCTCAATAATGGAACAGAATACCAGAGTACTTTCCTTTCTGAAGAAAGGCTCCAACTGCTGGTGGCATTTCGATAGAAAGTAATTGTGACATCTTCTAGAAGATCCCACTGTTGGAGTCTTGATCCTAGCAATTCTGCCTGTTCTTGGATAAGTCCAAATCACAAACCAGGTCATTTAGTTCCTCCTGTGTTAGTCCGTGTGGTGTTGATGATGCACCACAGTAAAAATCTGGATCACTGCATGTTGATGGAACAGGAGAAGAACAGGTGGGCTCACCCTTGTCCTCATCAGATATATCAAGAGAATATTCTGCTGGAGGTTCTGGAATAGGAAGTCCCTCACCATGTGGAACTGGTCTCAATGCAGATGGAATGTTTGGGTAGACTATTCTCGACTTCTTCTGCTTCATTATTCCAACGGAAAGAGGAGGAACCAAGCAGAAGGAACAGTCTTTATGTGGTTGCTTGGCTCTTTCCACACCATGGGGACTGAAAACGGCATGGATGGTCTTCTGCCATTTAACCACTGTGAAAGCTGTGCTGTACATGTAGCACAGCATATATGCGGGACCCAAGGCTTGTCTTGGTCACCAACCTTGCATCCGAAGTAAAGATGATAAGCCTTCTTCACTTGAGAAGTGACACTTCTCTTCTGGTTGGCAAATGTCACTTCCCCACAAATAGAGCAGAAATTGTCCACACTATTAACACACTTTCGAGGCATTACTGTTCTGTATTATGCCTAAATGGATAAAATAATAACAGTTCTAGGGAACAGTAGCTTAAACTGTCTCGTACAAAGTCTGACATATTTTCAATGCTCAACCTTTCCGACAGGGCTTTATAGAGTGCACTGCTGACGTCAGCTTACTTCAGCAGCCGCCTGGCAGTAGTATTGCATTGCATCAGAAAATGATGCAATCAACTCTGGATGATGTGTGCATGATGGCATTATGCAATGCGATGCAATATTACATCATTCTAGGCTGATTTAGGATGTTGTTGCAGTCCTACTGGATAAATTTACAAGGTGAAACATATAAAATGAATTATATGAAACATCTTCAAAACGAGAGCGAATAAAAAATTTTCAGGTTTATGTTCATGTTCCACACACCAATCTACTACAGATTAGGGCCTTTTTAAGTCAGTAATGATCTCACTGTTGACTAGTGTAATTTGAGAGTGTTTTCTCCCCACCTGTGGTTTCATTCTGGTTTTGCTGATATTTTCTTATGATCTCATGGCATAATGGGAGCATAATGGGAATCGAGGCAGATTATCACAGAGCTATGGTGTCCCCAAGGCATCATAATGGGGTACAAGCTGTCAACATGACTTATCACCATTGATTATGACCTTGCCCCCTTGGTTAAGGTTGGCTCTGCCAGTTTTCTCCACCATAAAGTTAATTTTTACTCTCTATTTTCTTTGAAAGTCAGTAAGTTTAGCTTCTCAAGGGGAGAGACATTAAGTTTCTCTCCAGGAAGGGAGGAATAGTTACATATACTACTTAGATTCTTCTGTAAGGAAGTTCATCTCTCTCCTCATTTATTTATTCATTCACTTATTTATAAAGTATGAATTCATGGGTATTTATTTTATTTCTTAGGTTTTAAGTTATTTTTATTATTATTTACTTTGTTGCTCAAATTATTTGAGCTTTGATCACTGAGAACTTTTTCAAGTTGGAGTATATTCTTTTGATAAGCTCTCGTGTTTATTTTTCTTCACTTCCTTACTTCCTCACATTACAAGAAGCTCCAAACTCACTTTGTATTTGTATTTTGTTCCATCCATAGAGTTAGTTATTTCTCCCAGGATGTCTTCATTGTAGTAGAGGATGGTAGTTTAAAACCAGAACATGGATGTGTTCCTTGTTAGTGGTGTTACTGCTTCAAGACATGGGGGGTATTTTTAAAATTTTTCTTGGAAATTTATGTGTTTTCTGAGTGAGACTGTGAAATTTATACTCATGCAAAGTTCTACTCAAAGTGTGATCCAGGAACCATTGTCATCACCTGTGAGTCTGTTAGAAATGCAGTATTTGAACCTCATCCTAGACCTACTAAAACAGAAACAAGGGGTTGGACTCAAGAGCCTGTGTTTTAGGGCCTCCCTAATGGCTCAACGGTTAAGCGCATCACAATGAAGCAATCAGCACCACTGCAGCACAAGTTGGATATTCAGCCAGGGAGATTCCCACATAGTGCAGCAGACTTCTCCTGCCTCACCTGCTGCTCCCCTCAGCAGTGTACTGCCTGTTCAGTCAGTCTGCCTGTCCTGCTCCCCACTCTGTCTTTGGTGAATCCTCTCACCACCCCACACCTCTGGCCTACACCCTAGCTTGTATGCATAAATCAATAAATCTTTTAAAAAAAAAGTCTGTGTTTTAACAAGCACAGCAGTTAGTTGTTTTTTTCACATTATAATTTGAAAATAATTTCTGTAAGGAGAAATCCAAGTTCACCATTACTGTATTTTGCACTTACTCCAGTGTCTCCTCTTGGCCATGCCCCAGACAATCGCCAAGTTGGATCACTTCTTAATGCAGCTATGATCACAGCTCTTAGATTCTTAGCATTCTGATGGTGAGAACACATCAGATAAGGAAGAATATACAGGTCAGGAAGAAGCAGCAACAACAAGAACAAAAGAAACATATCTCAACACATACTAGCAAACCAAATGTGGCAACACATAAAAAGGACTATTCACCTAGAGCAAGTGAGAGATATCCCAGAAGTACAAAGTTAGTTTAACATCTGAAAATCAACTAATCTAAAACAATAACAATAGAATTAAGGACAAAAACCACACAACTACCTCAATAGATGCAGGAAAAGCATTTGACAAATTCAGTATCTCTCTGTACTAAAAGACTTAAATTATAAAGAGAAGGAAACAGAGAGAGAGAAGGAAACTTCCTTGCCTAGTAAAAGGTCTCTACTGAAAGATACATGACTAACATCACACTTAATGGTAAAAGACTGAATGTCCTCTTTTTAATTTACAGACTTATTGTGAAGAATCAATGCGTGATAATGTGTACTATGCGATAATGTGTACACCAACAGAACTAGGCACATACTGAGTAAGTTAGAACCATAGATATATTTAATGTAGTTTTTTAGTAAAGTTTCAATTTAGTATAGTTTCTGACATTTATTAAGGGCAAAATACTGCATGCTAATTTGAGCACTGATTAATATTAGCTGTTATTATTATTATTATTCCTATGGAGTCTCATTATCTTGGAGTAAGGGAGATGGTGACAGATGTTTCTACATCTGAAAGGAAGCCTGGAGGGACATGGAAGGACTCAGCATTAGAATTCTATTTGGAATTTTCATAAAAAATTAATGCTGATCATTGGCCAAAACTTTTGAATATACGATGGTCAATTTATTCTAAAGTTCTGCCTGCTGGCACCACTGAGCTGGGGAGAGAAGTGGGGGTGAGGTACAGCAACAACAGAAATCCTATAACCGGGAGAAATTGCCTTCGTGATGTGAGGTGTTAGCCTCCCCCACAGCCAGCAACAGTCAGATCCCTCCTAGCCTAACCCCAGTCCTGAGCTTTGCATCTTGTTTCCACCACACAGCTGGCAGCAGCTGCCTTCCTGTCTCCTGGAACTACTTTACAGGGACACTGCCCTCCACACAGCTGATCTCGGCTGAAAGGCACCAGTCACGTCTCTAAGACAGGCCTATTTAACATGTTCTTTAACAGATCAGAGGCCAGGTTTGGTTTTGTTTTGTTAAATGCACACCAAGCTGTCACCAAGAGCCTAATGAAGGGTCTGAATATACCCATAAATTATCCAGTACTCAAAGGCGATTTTGATATTCCTATCAGGAGCCTCTTTATGCTCAAATGAGCATGCGGTATTTTGCAAAGGTAAGCATTGCGAGGGAGTAGTTAATTATTTGAAACTAGGGTGCACGAATGACTGCAGGCAGCAACTGATGGCTCCTAGGAGCGGTTCAGCAGGGGATGTGAATTTACAATTGGTGGTGGGGGACGTACTTGGGAACTATTTTAAAAAGTAAGAGCGACCCATTGGATTATTTCACAATTCAGAAGTGGCTCCTTGTGTGTCTGTGTCTCACAATGTGACAGTGACGGGGTTCAAAAGGAACACTAGGGAATTTCGCCTTCCTGATGGGAGGCAGAGCTGCCTCTGGGCAGCACTGTTGTTACTGAGGGGCTAGTCACAATTATTGAGGAAGGGAAACCCACCATGAAATTATTTGTGGGGGGTGGTGAGAAGGGGCCCTTTAATTTCGTATCTGCTTCCTCTTACTGTTTTCTCTACTCCTTACAGCTAGATATGCTGCTGGGTCCAACTATAGAGCCAAGCCTGTCCTAAATTCTGAGGAATCTCAACAGGCAAAGGCAGGGCCTTTCAGTCATTCATCCGTTTATCCTTTCATTTATCCAGCACTCACATGGTGACAGAAATTGTGCAAGGCATTGTTCAAGGGATAAGAGAATATGAAACTTGTGGCCCCTCCCCTGAAGTAGCTCACTGCCTAGGGCTGGGAATGGACACATAAAAACCCTAATCTTCAATTTGTCCTTCTAGGCCCTGCCCTGCCCCATAGTTAGTCTGTCTGACTCTGACGTGCTCAATAGAGCCTACTCAATACTCTCCCCATTCCAGCCTAATGCTGCCAAGAGGAAGGTCAGAAGAGGAAGAAGTGAGAGGGCGAGGTGGTCAAGAGCAGAAGCAGGGCAGGAATAGCATGTTTGACAGGAAAAGGAGGATGGCAGCAATGCAGTAGATCTGCCCACATCTCTATCTCTATTGTCTAAAACTTAAAATTTTAGCTTTGTCAAAAAATAGCATTTTATATGATCAGGAGCAGGGGCCTGAAGTCAAACCAACTGAATTTCAACCAGAACTTCTCTTAGAGCCAGAAAAAGAAGGCCTCACACCCATGAAATCCACACACCACTCCTCCTCCTATCCCCCTACAATCTTCCACCTTATAACACACACACACACACACACACACACACACACACACACACACACACAGAGCAGAACAGTTTAGAGTGACTGTCTTAAATTGTTCTCAGTGCCTTGGGGCCAGACAGAGCTAGCAGTGCTGCCCAGCTGGGGTATCCTAATCCCAGATGGGCCCTGTCCTTGTTTCTCCCCTTGGGGGCTCTGACCTTCTAGCCCATGCATGGGTCTACCAGATTTCCCCCTCCCCCCTCTAGGAGAATCGTCGGGCTATCCGATTGCTTCTATTGTCTGGCGAAGCATTTCTTTCGCATGAGATTCAGTTGCTCAAACAGAACTGACAGGCTGATTTTGGTGCTCTCACTCCTGTACTGCAAAGGGTAAGTTCATGCTCTGGCTACCAGACCTACGCTGGCCCTCAGGCCTGAGCTGTGTGTGCTGGGCACACCTATGCACTGACCCACCCATGTTCTCATGACAGTGGAGGCTCCAGGCTAGAGACCGAAAGGGGGTGGGGGCGCTCACCCCTCCTTAGGCTTCACCCCATGTAACTTTGCAGTCCTCTGGAGTGGTCTTTTCTATCCCCTCTGGGGGCTTTCAAAAATCACTCTGCAAGATCTTTGGAACTTCTGATCAACGCTGTCCTCCCTAGTCTCCAAACAATGTGGTGACGCCTGCTCCTCTGGGTGGGCTGTGAACTTCGTGTGAGGCCACGCAGACAGTTTTGTATTGGAGGGTCTGCTCTTCTTGTCCTGCCATGGACCCCTCACCTATCTTAGGAAAGACACTCTGGATTTTATGATTCCACTTTAGTTCAAGTTCATACATCTGAGCCAGGGGGTTCTCAAAGGGAGAGAGATTAAAATAACCCTGAGGAGTTAGGGTTGGGCTGAGAGAATTGATTGGATAAGAACACAGTTAAGGAATCAAAAATGTTTTCTTTGGAGAAGAGAAGGCAAATGAGTGACTTAATTATTGCCTTCAAGTACAGGAAATGATTTTATGCAGGGGATACAGACAAATTATTCTTTATGTCTGAAAAGATGAACAAAAGGGAATGAAATTAAATTAGAGCTAGAGAAATTTCAGAATGATAAAGGGTAAATGGAGAAAGCCTCCTCTCCTGCAGGACATTAGAAGGGAATCACACAACAATTACTCAACTGTATTCTGTTGAGAATTGTCAGACTATTTCTGAGGGGCAGGAGGGAATGCAGGTGTAGTCTCAGCTGTTTTTATTCCATTCTCCAGCCTCAACAGAAATGTGAAGTGTTTAGCTAGTGGCCCTGTGGGGGTAACAAGTATTAACCCCAGGAGTGAAAGGAATTAGGATCTCCCTGAGCAGCTGAGCAGCCCCACTGAACTTTGAGTCTCCTCCTTCCTGACTGTAAAAAGGGATCACAAACTTGTGCTCTTTCAGATGCAGGAAAAGTACCTGAGGTTTATATGCGAAAATAAATTCCTTGGAGGATTCACAGTCGGACCTCAGCCCACATCCGCCAAATTTCTATACATCTATCTTGTACTGAGCTACCTACAGCATCCTACAGATGAAAGAGTGGGGAAATGTGTTCCAGATACCAGCAAATGGCTAATGGATTGCTGGTGACCAACAGAACCCTGTACATTTTTGAAGGAAGAGAGAGAAACAATATTGCTGGATGCACTTGTATCCGGCTGTCTCCCAGGCACACACCCTGCTCCTTTGCCCACGCTATCTCGTTGCTAAAACGAACTTCCCTACTCTGCCCCTCTCTATTCTGGCTGACCACTATTCATTTTTTATGTCTTAGCGTAAATGCTATGGCCTCTGTGAACTGTTACCCACTGCCTCAAGCTGAGTCAACTTGAGTCGCATTTATGAAGGTGGACTCTTTGCAGAAGTTGCTGAACTTTTTTGTCAGCGCCACTGTCCCCTTTCTGGCTGAGCTCTCAGGGGAGGGGGGTTGTGTTTCAGTCTGTCACTTGGTCAGTGAGTAAATTAATGTCTGTTGGGCACTATGCCAGGCATTGCCCACACACCCATGAACAAGATGGACAGGATTACTACCCTTTGGGAGTTGTGGTCTGGGTGGGGTGTAAGAGACTGAGAGATGAACAATTACCATGCCATTTGACAAGCAAGCATCCCAGAGATGAAGGGAGTGGGAGATGTGTTCCAAGTGCCAGGAGAGGCATATAAAAATGCTGGTGGCCAGACAGAAACTGGGACATTTAAGGAAAGAAAGAGGCTCGGTATTGTTGGAAAATAATACTGGAGAGAGATGGGAATAGAGAAGAGCCCGTGGACTATGTTAGTGCTTCAGGAAGGCTAAACATCCTAGAAGCAAGGAGGAGGGGCTTTTAAGGGTTTTAAGCAGGGAACTGATGATTCTGGCTACAATTTGAAGGATAGGCAGAAGATATTATTACAGTCAGGGACAGAAGCTAGGAAGGTTATTGGAAAAATGATGGTGGCCTGCTCCAAGGTGGTGGTGACAGGCACAAACACAAGTGGGTGGCTGGCAGAGGTGTCTCTAAGGTGAACAGACAGAGTTTGGTGGTTTCCTGGATTAGGCTATAGGTAGAAGATAGAGAGTGATGGAAGGGAGGGCTTGACAGTCTGAGAGGTTTGTTTTTTTGACTGTTAATGGGAGGTATACTGGTTCCGGGGGCTGCCATAGCAAAGTAACATGGACTCTGTGGTTTAGAACAACAGACATTGTCTCCCAGTTCTGGAGGCCAGAAGTTTGAATTCAAGGTATTGACAACACTGTGTGTACCTCTGAAGGTGTTGGGAGAGATCTGTTAAGGCCTCTCTCCCAGCTTCCTGCAGCCCCAGTTGCTGCTTTGCTTCTAGATGGCTGTCTGCTCCCTGTGTTCATACCTGTGTCCAAATTTCCCCCTTTTATAAGGACACCAATCATATAGGATTAGGGGCCCACCATCTGCCATATGACCTCATTTAATTACTTAGCTTTGTAACCACCCTATTTCTTTATTTTCAAATCCAATTTTACTAGTTTACCATTCACATATAAAACTGTATCATTGGGGGGGTACACCTTCACAACCTGACATGTGCACTTGCTTTACTCACCCACTACCAAAGCCACTAATATTATCACATTTGTCCCTTTATCCTTTTCAACCTCCCCACTCCCCACCGTATTTTTTACAGTCTAAGGTTTGTTTTTGTTGTGTTTAGCCAGTTTGTTTTCTTTGGTTATTTATATTCCACAAATGAGGGAAACCATCTGTAATTTTCTTTAACTTATTTCACTTAGCCTAACAAGCTCAAGTTCCATCCATATACTCTCAAAGGACACAATTTCATCTTTTTAAATAGCTTTTATAATCACTGGCTATATATACACCAAGTGCCTATCACTCCTTCGGGTATGTATGCCACAATTTCTTTATGTTACCCATCAATGAGTACTTAAGTTGGCCCCATGTGCTGTGAATCATGCTGCTATAAACACAGGGGTGCATACATCTTTTCATATTAGTGTTTTCATACTCTTCATCACTTATTGTAAGAGAAATTCAAATCAAAACTTTAATGAGCTATCACCTCACACCTGTGAGAACAGCCCATATCAAAAAGACTGGAAACAAATGTTGGTAAGGGTGTGGAGAAAAGGGAATGCTCCTTCCCTGTTGGTAGGGATGTAAGCTGGTGCAACCTTTATGGAAAATGGTACGGAGATTCCTTAAAAAACTAAAAATGAAAATATCACATGACCCAGCATTATGACTCCAAGGTATCTATCCCAAGAATATATAACCACCCTATTCTAAATAAGGTGACATTCTGAGGTGATGGGGATTAGAAGTTTAATACTTTACATTGAGGGGGTTCTATTCAGCCCACAGTGGGGAAGAGGAGTTGTATTATCCACAAGACAAAGGACTCATGTGGTGGTGACAGAGATGAAGACTGGAGCTTGGAGCATATTGTATTCTGTAGCACTGTGGAAAACCCAGAAGTTTTGCAGTAAACAATTCGACGTGTTGGGTTGATGGTTAGAGGGATGCAGGGGACGGGCTGGGGATACAGACCTCATACTTCAGCATGTAGGGTGGTACACATTTGGGATGATCACACCACTTGGGGAAAATGACTGACTCATCTTTGCAACCCCACACCTGTCTCAGCCTCTGCTCTAAAGGTTGAATGAGTAAGTGCCTGATGAAATAAAAACATTTTTTCAGCTCTTCAAAGATCTTAGTTCGTGATAAGAAGGCTTTGCACAGAAACAGTGGCTCCCTTCCTCTGGCTCTGCGACCTAAGGGTGTGTCCTTCTTTTAATGGAAACAAGCACCCATAGGCCTCACCTTACATTCTCCTCTAGTCTAATTAAGTCAATTTGTCAAAAGCTCCCATCCATACCCCTCAGGGTGAGGGCAGGGGTGAGGGCAGAGGTGAGGGCTCCTTAAGTTGTGTTCAGTTCCTGACTTGTGAGACCGCGAGCAGAGGAAAGGCACAAGAGCTCTGCTGTGGTTTACAATATTTCCCTTTTACTTGAAAGCCCTCACCTTTGCCACCAACCCCACCTTTTCAATAAATTACTGAAGTTTCCCAATAGAGGCTTCTCTATCGCACCTTCTTTCGCCTCAAATCCCAACTAAAGTTAATTTGATCTTGGGGGAGTCTGGATCTGGTCGTTCTCCCACCTAACTATGCTGGAGCGCAAGAGAGCTGAAGGGGGACTGTGGGGTGATCCTCTGCTCCTCTGCTGGGCCGCCTGACCCAGTCTTCTTTGTGCCTGTTGCCTGGTGACATTCAGAGGCCCCTGTCTTCAAACTGCACTCTGGCCTGTGATTGGTCTGATGGTGGCATTTGTTGACAATAGACACTTTCCTGGCTCTGGACTCTGAAAGGGAGTTTAGGAGCTTGAATTTCAGGCTACGGGGCTTATCGAAATTCATTAACTCTTCATGTCCCCTGCCAGGAAGGCCCAGTGGGAGCTGCTAGGCTGCCTGTGCCCACCCCAGCTCTATGGCACCACCCTCTCCTGCTTCAGAGAGTGCAGCCAGACTGGGGAGGGGGCCTCTTTCCTGCTCTGCCTTTCTGGCAGGATGGCTTTCGTCCCCTTTCATCTTTCCTGGTATACTTATAAGATAGCTTCAGTCACAAGTCATCTTGGGCTGAGCTAGGAAAGGCAGTCTATACTAGCCAGAGAAAGCTTGGCTTTGTCTGTGTTGTATCCTGAGGAAGCTAAAAGACCCAAATCATTTCCGAAAGCATCCAAGAATATGTGGGTATGATATATTACTTCCAGGGATGCTCTTCAAAGATCTCCTGCCTGGGAGTCAGGCAGGAGAAAAGAGCTTAGAAGCAGACCTGGGTGACTATGGGTGAAGTGAAGAAGATGGAAAGCCAGACAGAGAAGGGATTCTGGATGCCTCCAAGAAGAATCCTGTAGGATCAAGGAGTGAATGCGGACCCCAAGGGGTGGCACCATGTCTGGAGGTTAGTTCTTTACCTGGTTGAGCACCAGGCATCCAGGCTCCTCAGCAATTCCTTGGGGGTCCTCCCATCTTCCCAATCTCCTGCCTTGGCTGCCATTTAAAGGGCGAATTAACTGAAGGTCAGGTTTTAACCAGCTAGGTCAAAGTAGTGACCTTAAAGTCAATTTTGAGGAAGATTTTGAAACAAAGATTTTAGGAGTATATTAGCAGCCCTAGGGCTGCTGTAACCAAGTACCACAAGCTGGGTGTCTTAACCCAAATTTATTGTCTCAGTTCTGGAGGCTTCAAATCAGAGATCAAGAATGTCAGCAGACTTGGTTGCTTTTAAGGATTCTGAGGGAGAAGCTGTTACACACCTGGCTCCTGACTTTCGGTGGCTTGCTAGCAATCTCAGGCATTCCTTGAGAGCTGTTGTTACCTCAATATCTGTCTTTATTTTTACATAATGTTCTCTTTATATATATGTCTGTATCCAGATTTCTCTTTTTTATAAGTACCCCAATCCGATTGGATTAGGGGCACACTCCAGTATGACCTCATTTTAACTTATCTACATATTAAAAAGCCCTATTTCTAAATAAAGTCACATTCTAAGGCATTGGCGGTGAGGGCTTCAATATATGGATTTAGGGGGAATATAACCAAAACAGAAGCTTTTGAATGTTTGGTAAAAGTGATCTCTAGAAACCAGTAAGAGTCCAGGAAGTCAAACCATGTCAGTGTAACCACACTTCCTACTGGATATGATTAAGGACAAGTAACAAGTCTTACTTGTAGGAGCCAGAAACTTATCACCCTCAGAACCACACACAAGGCGAATGGATGTGCCTACACATCACAAGGACTTCTCATTTGTTGAGGGTCTCTAAAATTTGTAAGTGAAACACTTTGGCAAGGAAATTAACCCTCAAGTGGCCTAAACTTTTGGCCTGTGGACAGAAGCTATGCTAGTTACTAGGATGACGATCCTATATCCAGGGAGGCCATTCTCAAAATCATTTAAAACAAAATCTCCAAAGCTTGGAAAACAATCTCCTCTCACTTCCTTCATCATCATATTTCCTCTTAATGTCCAAACCTCATTTGCCCTTCTTCCCACAGAGTCTGTCTGAACGACAGTAAACCTCTGTTTTCGCCAGGAATAACAGTGCAAAGCAGTGTGGGTGGCAGGGCCCTAACGCCCAAGCTTGGGTCTCCATTTCCCGCCATTGTTTCCTTAGTCAGGTTCCCAAACACTCCTCTGGGCTGTTCTGGGGGGAGTTTTTCCAGATAAAAATGGCCTGGTTAGCTGCCAGTGATTCAGGCAGGTTCACAGCCCCAAACCTGCTTTATCTCTCATGCTTATCACTTATCATCAGCTGCCAAGAGAAAGACAATAGGGGCAAAGAGGCATTTTGGCTGAGCCAGGTCTTAGGGAGCAGTGAGTGTTTTTAGAGGCCTCTAAACAACCAGACTGAGGCAGTGTCTCCAGGTCCCTGTAGTTCCCATTTGAGTTCTTTCCCTGTGAAGCCACAGGGATCCACTGCAGTCCCCTGACAATGCAGTGTTCCCTGGGCCTGGAACAGCAGAAATGATCTCTGTCTATGCTAATTCGTCCCCTTCAGACACGCTGTCTCTGGAAGCCCAGATGGCAGAGAGCATTTGAGTGGCCTAGGAAGGGGCTCCAAAGGGCCTTTCAGAAAGTTGGTATTTTGTTTTGTTTTGCTCTGTTTTTCCCCTAAAATCTTCATTTAACTTTAAAAGTAATCCTGATGGTAAAACTAGTGAAATCTGAATAAACTGTGAGTTGTACTGATGCCAGTTCCCTGGTTTTGATATCATACTTCAGTTATGCCAATTTTTGTCAACTTCTTGTGAATCTGTGATCATTTTACAGTAAAAAGTTATTTAAAAAGGAATCTTGATAACTCCTCCAAAACCAGTGCTTTGTTTTTGAAAATTCAAGAATAATAGGTGAGAGCACAGGATTTGGGTCAAAAAGAACTGGAATCAAGTACAGGTTTCACACCTACCAGCTCTTTGACCTTGGGCAAATTGTTTAATCCCTCTGAGCTTGGTTTCCTTATCTAGAAAAGGATTTTAGCACTTCCTGGCTAGGGTGAGTGTATAAGGGCTATGGTAGATAACTCATTGGTGAATGGTAAGCATTTCCTAAATGTCCCTTTAAAACCATAATCTCTTGAATAAAGGAGCCATGTGAGCATTTTCAGCAGTAGGCCACGAGCTCAGAAAATCATTGTATAACTAAAAGACTTTTGTTTCAGAGACTCAATGGTGACCAAGTGGGTCTGCATTTGGACATAACTCAAACATGAGTCAAATGGTTATGCAAGAATTGTTTGAATTCTGTCCTATTTTTTCCCCTACAAATTGTCCAGAGTCCCAAGTTTCCTAACTTGGAACTTGATTAAACATCACAGAAAACAATCACCTTCATTTCCACTGTAAGTAAGAATTGGTTTGCTGCTTACTAGACAGGTGACTGGGGTAGGAAGCAATAGGGGATGAACTGTGTTAGGCCAGCTCACTCTATAATTTTTGGGCAAGATAATTAAGGGAAAAAAATCTTGGTGAAATACCCCAGGTGCCTACACTTCAGGAAGTAGAAGGCCACCTTGTTGGAGGCGGCATCTCGACGGCAGCACCTCCTGGGGATTTAAGAAGAGGTCCAAAGCCAGCTCTGGATATTCCCTGTCTAGTCCCCACCTCTTTTTCCAAACCCTGCACTCCAGACATCCTGGTTACTCATCATTTCTCAGACACCATCTGAGTTCTTCCAGGTCGTCCACCTGGCAAGTCCCTCCCTCCACCTACGCCTTCAGTATCATTGCCTCTGCCAGTTCCATCAGCCCATTTTTCAAAGCTTCTGTCAAATGCTTTATCATCCTTAGAGATTTCTCTACACCACCATTCAGAGGTCACCTCTCCTCTTTTGAGCTCTCCTAATCCCTGGTTGTTCTCTTTCTCCCATCTTTTACCACATTAGTTCAACAAATATCTACTGTGTTCTGCCCACCAAGCTCTGTGCTCAGTTCCAGAGCACGTGTGTACATATGTGTGTTGAGGTGAGGATGGGGAGATGAGCAAAAACCAAATAGTCACACAGAGTATCCTCTGTTACATTAATAGAGGAATGAAGGATTAAGGGATGATGATGTGTGCGCTTTAAAACAGGCTCTAGTTTAGGAGGGGAAACCAGGAAAAGTCCTTTTGAGGAATGAACAGTTAGACTGAGACTTGATAGATTAGTTGGCCTTGTCAGGTACCTAAGTGAAGTGTGGGGGTGAAAAGACCCAAAGACCACATGGCCAGTGAAGGATGGGATGTCTGAAGACCTGAAAGGAGACTAGTGAGGAAGGAGAGCATGAAGTCAGAGAAAGGGAGAGGGTGGAAGAGATACGATCATGGGAAATTATGAGGTCACAGTAAGCATTTTGAAATGTTTCCCAAGTGTAGTAGGAGCCACTGAAGACTTTTAAATAAATAAGAGGGGTGACATGTAATTTTGAATATTTCTCTGGTTGCTATCTAAAAACAGAAACAAGACTAAAAGTGGAGCTACCAAGAAGAAACTGTACCATCTCCATGTGAGGGTTGGCGGTGACAATGGGGGTGGGGAGAAGAGGAGAGGCCTCGATCTCTTCTGGAGAACTGGCATTTTATTGGATGTGAGGTGGTGGGAGAGGGAGCTTTTGAAGGTTACTCCCAGATTAATGGCTTGGCCTTCTGAGTCAATGATGGTGCCACCCAGTGAGAAGAGTCATGCTGGAAGAAAGACGGGTCTGGGTGGAAATGTCTGAGGTGCAATTTTAGATTAAAAATTGTAAGTGGAGTTAGAGAGGAGGAGAGAAGTCAGGTCTGTGGACATATACTTGGAAAGGCATCAACATGCAAACATAAGTCATGTAGGTGAATAAGATTGCCTTGTACCACAACATAGGGCGAGAGAGGTAGGAAAGGGAGGGGAGGGTGGAGGAAGGGAGAGGAAGAGTGAGGAGAGGAAAGAAGGGAAGAACATACAGGACCAAGTTTCTGGGAACCTAATGTTCTATTTTGTATTGAAATAATCTTCATCCCTCTGAGCCTGAATTTGTATCCTGGTTTTGCTCTTTCAGGATTGGGAAGTAAAACTGACATTAAAGAATTTCGTTGCATTCTGAAGTCACATTTTAAGTGAAAATATAAATTCATTTAACAACATTGACTGAGCATCCACATGTGGCAGGCACTACGCTAGAAGATAAGGGAAAATATGAGTAAAACATCGTCTCTGCCCTGAGGGATCTCAAAGATTAGTGAGACGCACAGACATGAAAAGAAGCCAACATCAGCGACACCTACATCGGTAACAATGAGTGCTCTCTAGGCACTAGGCGCATGCCTAGACATTTCTAGTCACTATTTCACATAATACTGAAATCAGCCAGGTGGGCAACATTATCCTCACTTTAGAAAGGAGATGACACTCGGAATTTAAGTTATTTGTCCAACTGGCAAATCACATAATCAGCTGGTGGCAGAGCAGAGATGTGACTCAGTCTTGCCTGGCTCCAGCAGTGAGTTCTGGGTATCACCCTCACATCTGTTGGGAACATATCTCGGGGCTTCTTCCCTGTCTTGCCCCTACTGGAGACCATGGTTCTTTGAAGCAACCTCCCCCTGCCTCCCAACAGGGAGAACGGAGTTCTGGCTTGTCACAAGAGCTGAGGCACTTTGCTTTTTCAGGGCCCCTGCCCTCAATGAACTAAAGAGACACAACATGGGCACATAAATATCCAGGTAAAATTCACAGCAAACATATAGCCTGTTCCACATCTTTCAGAAAGTGTCAACCATCGTCTCCCCTGACAGTACTTTTTCAAAGCAGCATAGGTTCCCTACATTGCATTGTGCTCCTTTTCTAGATTTTTCAGTTGTGAGGCCCTCCAGAGTCACAACTATGCTATGATTCCTATCCTGTCTTTTCTCAATCTAGTCTCCATTCTTGGGGCAGATGTCACCACCTTCCTATCTGTTACCTGGTGTTCCTGCTCCAGCCCCTTTATGCCTTGCCTTAAAAACTGTTCCTGGTCGTTTCCATTCTTCACACTATAGCCAGAGTGAACTTGAATCATAAACCTTAGGTCTTGCTTAAAATTCTCAGGGGCACACCATGATCCTTGGAATGAATCCCAGCTTCCAAGCCTGGTGTCCTAGGTCTGCCATTGTATCCCGCACATTCCCTGCCTTAGCAAATTCTTTGCTCCAGCAGGAAAGGGCTGCCTGCAGTCTCTTCCCACACGCTCAACAGCTGGCTCCTCTGTCTAGGCCCCTGTTCTTTCCTCTTTCTGGAAAACATACTCCCTCCCTATCTTTGCCTGGTCAAATTCTCATTCATTAAGACTCAAACGGGCAGAAAGCAGACAGGAAGTCTTCCTGACACCCCGTGTGCCTCTGAAGTGTATGTAAGCTGCCCTCATCATATTGTATGACAACCCTTTCCTTGTGTGTTAGTTTTCATTCGTGGCTGAATTTCACGAGGACAACCAAGGTCTCTTCATCTCCGTATCTATCCTAGGGTCTATCTATCACAGGGTCTGGAGAGTAATAATCACTCAGTAAGTACATGTTAAATAAATAAATGAGTGAGTGATGGATTAATTATAAAGCCCTAGGATGGATTAAGTGCCAACTGACAGTAAGCGTAAGAGAAAGGAGGAAATGGTCACTTCCAGTCGGGATAGCTCCAGAAAGCTTCACAGATAGGAAGAAATTTATGCTGGGCCTTGCAGGATGAGATAACGCAAGTAAAGTGCTGGTCCAGTGCCGACCTGCTGCTGGTGTTCAATCAGAATGAAATGAATCTGATTTGGTGAGATGGAAAGAAATGAGGAGGACATTCCACTGGGCAGGTGGTGAGGGCAAAGATTTTGAGGCGAAAAACACAAGTCAAGTCCAGGGAACAATCAAGAGACTGGTCTGAGTGGAGCAAAGGACTTGCAGCAAGGAAGGCAAGTTGGAAGCGCAGGCAGGAGCAAGCAGTGGAGAAAGCAGAGACACCTTATACGTTGGTCCACAGCAGTCAATATACAAGAGACATAATGCTGCCTGCACCTGTCTTTTCCATCAAGGTGGTGTAAATTTGAGCTTGATTAAGGGAATCTTTGAACAATGCAAGGAAAACACTCAAACACTCAGGGTCATGAGATAGGGGCACAGTAGGCAAGGTGCAGGATTAGGTCATTATCTGGTGTCTCTGTAGTGTGAACAATAGGCCAAAATCTCTCCCACCAGTTTTCATTTTCCTCTGTCTCTCTGGTTTTGAGTGAATTACTGCAGCTGAGCTGACCTAGGGGAAAAGTTACTTTGAGCAGGAAAAACAGTAGGGAGGAGAATAGGAAATCCTAAAACCATGCCAGGAAAGGAGGCATGGGGGGCCCCTAACTCCCTTTGGCTCCTGGCCTGCTCTTGGGAACAGTCTACCTGTAAGGCGCTTGACAGCACAGGATAACCACAGCTGGCCACTATTAGCTGCTAAAGCCAACACCCATTTTATGCCATGTTTACAGAAGGAAAGCAAGGAATGCACTTGGCAGCAGACAGGAGAGTTCGATCTTCTCATCAACCCCTCCTGCATCCTGTGTATGGCACAGAGGAGACAGCATGTTGCAGTGAAAAGTGATTGGGAAGAGAATCCCAAGCAAGGAGCAAATCCATGTCTCTAAAATTTACTGGCCACAGGGGCTTCACAAGCTACTGAAACTCTCTGACACATGGTCTTTCTCCTCCATTGTTATAATGAAGGAGGTGGGTTGAGGGGTCCTTCCAGATTGCAAGTTCTATAAATCTCCCGTGGTTTGATTTTAAGAAACAGAACCAATAGGATGTGTGTGTAAAGGACTTGGCATTATGGAGGCTAGCGAGTCCAATATCATTAGGGTGGGGTGGCAAACTGGAGATCCAGGGAGGTTGATGCTTTAGCTCCAGGCTGTTCCCTGTAAAACCCAAAGGAGCTCAGTGCTGCAGTGAATTCTGAAGGCAGCTGCAGGAACATTCTCTCTTGCCTGCAGGAGAAGGTCTTTTTGTTCTACTCAGGCCTTTGATCACCTCGATGAGGACCAACCAGATGAAGGAGGCCAATCATTTCTCACTCAGGATCCACAGATTTAAATATTAATCTCATCTGAAGATACACTCACAGACACATCTAGAATATCTGACCAAATATCTGGGCATCCACGGCCCAGTAAATTTGACACATAAAATTAACTACTACACTTGGTTATCCAGCCTTAGATCCCTATGCCAGACCTCACTCACCCTTTGCTCCAGCCACAGAAGAACATTCCCCATACCCATACCCATCTTATATTACTTTGCTCACATGGTGTCTTTCACCCTAAATTACCTTTCCCATCTATGACTCAGTTCCATGTACTGAAATCCTACATTTTTTCACATGAAATTCATTTACCACCTCTTCCTAAGTGCTGTTATATCCTAGTAAGAAACTTCAGATATTTTCTACAATTTCTGTATGCCTCAGTTTCCACTTCTGTAAAACAGAGATAATGATTCTAAGGTAGTAAAGATTGTATGAGCTAATCCACATAAAGTAGTTTGATCAGTGCCTGACTAAATCATGAGTGTTGAGGTTTTGTTATTATTCTCTAACTGTTCCCCATTCCCTGCTAGGGATACATGAATAATAATAACAGTGGCTGGAATTAAGCAGCTATCTTAAAGTGTTTTGAAAGAAGACTTCTACATGTAGACTTTACTTTTGTTCCTCCTGTTTGTTTGTAATTCATAGTCTTAAAATGTCCGTTGGTTATAAGAATTACTGTCCAGGGTTGCAAACATACAACAATGTCTGCTCTATTCATAGGCATTAAAGAATGTTGAAGGGTAATTGTGACCATATGTGATTCTGTCTCAGGCACAAACTCTATGCAGAATCTAAACAGTGACTCTACTTTGTGGGTTTGGTTTAAACTACTACCTCCTTTCTCCCTGGGCAGGAAGTGGCCAACAAAATGTCTGTCCCTGGCAAGGTTGAGCTGCTCTTCCTTTTCTCACTCTGACTCTGCTTTCAATGGTGGTCCATGCTGTAGTGCCTATGGGCTTAGAGCTCTCAGAAATGCTTCAAGTTCAAAGTAAAGGGCTGGCTTTCTGGCAGAATTACTAGTGGTTTAGCAACTGTATTTCAACAGCCTGTAGGCCATTCACTGTTGTGAGGAAATGTAAATGAGGGACTGTGAGGTTCAGGGGCAAATGCCTAATCAAGTGAGTGTCACCAGGCATGAAGACCACAGAGATGCAAATGACCACCTTCACACAAAGGGCCAGTCAAACCCAGGATGGAACAAAAAATAGGCAGACCCTTGACTTACAGCCAGTCAGAAGGGGTGGTAGGAAGCTAGTAGCACCATCCTTCAAAATGCAAGTGCATGTTCTAAGTGCCCACGTGCTCTTACCTGCTATGTTTGGGGAGATGCAGGAAGTATGGCTCGGCGAAAAATAGGAACTTTGTAAGAGTCAAATATCTGAATTATTTCCCCATTTTTGCAACTTGCATTTTCTCTGGCTCTGCTTCTCCGGGAATAGTTAGACCTGTGGACCTGTCTTTACAGAAAGCCAGGAGATATCTGTAGTGCTTGCCTCTTTTCTCAGTGGGGAAGAAAAGGGCCTAAAGCTACCCATTAGGTGGAGGTAGCTTAAGGCCAGGTCTGAAATCCTGGGACCTGCTATAACAAGCAGAGAGTTTAACTAGCAGGCCTGGGGCTGAAAAATCTCTAGTTCAAGGAGCATGAAGTCCTGTGTAAGGCTCCTCGGTAACCACTGCTTATATTAAACCTAAAATACCTAGTCCCTGGAATCCAATATCCCATACTAAACTCACTGTATAGGTATCTGAGGCCCCTCTTTAGACTGTTGGCTCACGGTGCATGTCATCTCTCCCAGGGTCTATGTATCATAATGTGTTGCATACAGAGGCAAATTTTAATTATCTACTGCTATGCAACAAACCACCCCAAAACATAGAAGCTTGAATCAACAGTGACTTATTAATTTTCATGATTCTGCCATCTGAGCTGTGTTTGGCTGAGTAGTCTGCTCCATGTGGCATCAGCTGGGATACCACTTAAGCAGCATCTAACTGGTTACTTTGGCTATGCTGGGAGGTCCTAGAAGACCTTGCTCACGTGCCTGGCATGTAGGTGCTCCTCCACACCACGCCCCCCCCACCCCCCCACGCTCTGACCACTCAGTATTCTAATTCTAGCTTCTTTACAGTTTGGTGGTGGCTCCTAAGAGCAAAAGTAGAGGTAGAAACTGCCAAGCCTCTAACAGGCCAGACTGAAAACTGAAATGTGTCACTCTACCACGCTGTTACAATGGGAGGAGGGACATGCTTATTTAAGAGAAGCAAATGGTGGAGGCTATCTTTGGAAACTACCACAAAGCACTCGATCAATATTTGTTGAATTTATTTTGTTGTTGTTGTTGTTGTTCTCAAAAACCAACAGACTTGACCAGTGTTGTCCAAAAGGAATATAATGCAAGTAACAAATGTAAGCCACATAGGTAACTTCTAGTTTTCTAATGGCTGTAGTCAATAGTTTCTAAATGGGTGAAATTAATTCTAATATATTTTATTTAACCCAAATACAGCCAACATATATAATTTCTTCATGCTATCGACCAAAAATTATTATTGAGATACTTTATATTCTTGTAAGATTTTTGTATGAAATTTCAAGCAACTGTGAGGATTTTATACTGATAACACATCTCAATCTGCTCTAACTATATTTTAAGTATTTAATAGCCACATGTGACTAGGCTACCATATTGGATAGTACAGAGTCAGACAATCCAGATATCCTTATCTCTATTCTCTATCTAAGGATAAGATATCCTTATCTCTAAAGGAAGGATAATAAAGTAGAATAGGCATGCTCTAGAAAGCATATATTTTAGAGACATTGTGAGCATAAATGAGAAAGCATACATTATACACTCAGCAAGTACCTCACATGTGATAAGACTCATTAAAGGTATGTCTCAGTCCATTTGGGCTATTACAACAAAATACCATAGATTGAGTGACCTATATATAAACAACAGAATTTATTTCTCATAATTGTGGAGGCTCAGAAATTCAAGATCAAGTTGCTGGCATATTCAGTGTCTTTTGAGAGTCTACTCTCTGATTCATAGCTGGTCATCTTTTCACTATGTCCTTACATGGTAGAAGAGGGAAGGGAGCTCTCCCAAGTATTTTTTTTTATAAGGGCACTAATCCCATTCATGAGGGTTCCATTCTCATGCCCTGATCACTTCCCAAAGGCCCACCCCCAAACACTATCACATTGGGCATTAGGTTTCAATGTATGAATTCTGGGAGATATAGATATTCAGTCTTTGGCAACGTTGGTCCTGATGGAGAGTAAGGGTAGAAAATTTAGGAGGGGCACATCACAACATCAAAAACTGAAGGCAGAGGTAAAGATAATTAACATAGTTGTTAAATAAGCTATAAAAAAGAAAAATCCTTAAACAGGAACTTCTTGGATGCAGACAGACTGCTACAGAAACTATCCAGAGGCACAGACCACAGCAGGGTTATGGAGATTGAAGGACATAAGAAAATCACCATTCCTTACAAATTAATCCAATTACACCCTAAAAGTGATTAATTTAGCAACAGATAATATTCCCATAAAGGAATTAACTTCTCCCCAAAAGAACACTATCAGTATAATGTTCGCACCAGCAAAAAGCAGCTATTTCTGTCCCCCTGTGTTTGTGCAAGCATCTTCTCCCTCCCTTTCTTCTAGTAAACCTAAACTTTTTGAATATAACCAAATGCCTCTGTCTCTTCAGGAAGCTTGCCATGTGCTGCTGAAAGAGGATCTCTGACAAAACTTTACCCAGAGGTAACCCAAGGAACCTACTCACTGAACCCTACATCTCATCACAACAACATGAGCTCTACTTCATTATTACAGGTCTTTTATTGCTAGGAATGGAGACATTCTCAAGCTCACTCAAGCAAGGCTATATATTTCTCGATCTGGTGGGCATTTGTAATCTATGTTTACCTGGTGCTTTTAACCAGGTTTACCATTTTTCTCATTTCTCAAATTTTCTTGGTATTTGTTTCTCTCTGAACTTCTACTCTGCTTTCTTCTTCGCACTGACCAGTATCCTTTGCTTACTCATGGCTCATCACAGCTTCCCAGCCTCTCTCTTGCTATGACATGACCTTTAGATAAACTGTGACCGACTGATAACTGGTTTAGGTTCTCCATGTTTCATAACACATTCCCAGGAGAGGTAATCTGATTGGCCTGGTTTAATTTTTCATGCTAGTTCATGTCCTATCTCACTTGAAAACTGGCTGCCTCGGGTTCGGGTGCCCATTCTTGGCCTAATCAGCTATGGGCAGGGATGTACCTTCTTATGGTACTAAATATGGCTACCCGGAAATCAGGGGCTATGGGTGGGGTAGTTCCCCTTGGAGGGGGTGTGGGCAGAAAGGCATGATTGAAACCACAGTGCACTGCTTCTCTCTGTGTCACTGGGATTTTCCAGTTGAGCTCATGCGTCTGATCCTGACAGAAGGAGAGTTTCTATTCTTTACCTGCTATTGGGTTTGATCTCTAGGATAACTTCACCTAACAGCAAGCCCTATGATTAAAGACTTTAAAGAACCCTGAATGCTAAGGAAGTATGGTTAGGACAAAGCAGTGTTCTGTCACAAGAAGGGGGATACTCATAATTTTCGTTCTGTAGTTCTGTAGTTCCTAAGGAACCCCTTTTTAGCCTAGACACTCAGTACAACAAATTGATCCAATTGCTTGTTTTGCTAGTATTCCCATAAATCATGGTTAGAATACATACCATTTGTTGTGACCCTCTTGCAGTACATTGTTACTAATGGTCACCAAAACCGTATATTCTTAGTCCCAACTCTAGAGCCATGGATGAGAAGTCCAGGGAATGTGGCTCAGGAATCAGCATGTTTACCGGCGCCACAGTAAATGATGCAGTTGAGTTTGAACAGCATCACCCGTATAAACCTCACCTATTTCAGACTGTACTACTCCATTCCCCAGATTTCATGAAAATCCCTTAGGATACCTGAAGTGCAAAACCTAGAATTTTTCTAGAACTTCCAGGTACTCTAAGGCCCATCCAATTATCCTCAAAATCAGATATAAATAAGCATGAAGTTCCTGGCCACCATCCTTTCTGACCCAGACTCCTGGATTCAATCAGGAAGCACCCCAACTTTGCCCCTGACTTGACATTTTCCATGGGACACCCAAGAGATTTACCTGGCAGCTCTTGTGCAATAAATCAGCACAAATCTCAAGGCACCACCCTGGATAAAGGCCCTCCTGGCTGGCTGCCTGAGTCACAGCTCAGTGGGATAAGCTCAAAGAAGCCCCGGGCGGGTGGAAAGCAGTATATGTGGGGCTGGCTTTCTGTAGAATCACAATGGAGCCAGTGTTCCCATTAGAACCAGACAACGGCTCCAATTCAAAGACAGGATGCCAAAGCTGAAGGGTGCTCTGGGTAAGGGGGAGGACCTGGGCCCCTTTTTTGGCTTGGGCTTTGCTTGGAAATGATTCCACCTTTGTTTTTACTCCTATTTAAGTTTTTTTTTTTTCCCTGTATCTCTAGAAGCACAAATAAATGGCCATCCATTTCTTCCAGGGTAATCACATTTTTTTTTTAAATATTTGATCCAAGAATTTGGATGCTACACTGCCCCAGTCTGTGCTTGCTGTACATGAGAAAGAGATGTGCATGCTCCAGATTCTGGAGGAATTAAATAAGGAAATATTAGAATTGACACTCAGCTTCTAACAGCAGTCAAGACTGAGCTCTTTCCCAAAGCCTCACTGTGCTGTACAGATTTCCAGTTCTAGTAGTTCCAGATATTTTCATTTCTACTCAAGGACAGAAACCACCATTTTATTTGTGGGCATTTACTGGATTATATGCTTCACAGAAAGACTTTTCCTTAAGCATCCATCTTTAATTATGTCCAAGAAGTTTTCAAAGTAGATCAAATGTACAAATCTGGTTCCTATAGGTTCCTGCTTATTCAATGAACAGGAAACCTACGCTCACCTCTCTTTCTACCCTGGAACTGGTTAAACAATATTTAAGTCTTCAGCGTCAACCTGAATATATCTCATTCTTATAAAATTGATCAAAGAGAAAAGTTAATAGAAGCAATGTCTTTAACAAGAAGGGAAAAACAACCCAATATTCTGGCGTATAAGGTAGTTTTTTCTTCTTCTAAGGGAGAGTTTTTTCTCTAAAATCAAAATATTTTTAAACATTATTTGTCTTGTGTTTTCAATAAGTATTACTGAAATTCTTTTCCTAAAAGGAACAAAGCTTATTGATAATACAAATTGTCAAATTAGTGTGATGATAAACTGGATAAATTATACTAGAAAATGCAAGGAAAAGCTAAAGATATGTAAATGAGAGATTAAAAAAAAAACAGCCAGTAGACCAGAGCAATTTATAGATTCAATGCAATTCCAATTAAAGTCTCAATGGTATTCTTGAAAGAAATGAAACAAATATTGCTGCAATTCATATGGAATCACAAAATCTCTGAATAGCCAGAGATCTCCTCACTAAAAAGGAGAAGGGAGAAGAATGGGGATATTACACTCCCAGACTTCAAATTATGCTATAAAGCTATAATAATAAAAACAGCATAGTACTGGAACAAAAACAGACACACAGACCAATGGAATAGAATTGGGAGCCCAGAAATAAAATCATACATTTATGCACAACAAATCTATGATAAAGGGGTGGAGTATATACATTCAAACAAAGAATGTCTCTTCAACAAATGGTGTTGAAACAAGTAGACTGCCACATGCAAAAGAATGAAGCTAGACCACTATATCACGCCATACACAAAAATCAACTCAAAATAGATAAAGGACTTGGGTGTAAGACTTGAAATTAGAAGTTACACAGAAGAATACACAGGAAAAACATTCCATGACATAAGCTTCTGAAACATCATTGAGGACTCGTCTCCAGAAGCAAGGAAAACAAAGGAGAATATACACAGCTGGGACTATATCAAATGGAAGGCTTTTGTTATAGCAAAAGAGATAGTAACCAAAATGAAGAGACACCCTACTAAATGGGAGAAAATATTTACACAACACACATTTGACAAGGGACTGATAATGAAGAATTACATAGAGTTTACACAAGAAACAAAACAAACATCCCAATCAAAAAATGGACAGAAGAGCCAAATAAACACTTCTCTAAAGAAGATATGCAAATGGCAACAGGTGTATGAAAAAAAATGTTTATCATTACTTGCTATCAGGGAAATGCAAATTAAAACCACAATGAGATAACACCTCACCCTTGTGAGAATAGAGCCCATCTTAAAACAAACAAACAAACAAAACCAGAAACAACAAGTGCTGGTGAGTATGTGGTGAAATAGGAACTCTCTTACACTGTTGGTGGGAATGTAAACTGGTCCAGCCACAATGGAAAGCTGTATTTAGATTCTTCAAAATGCTAAAAATGAATCTACCATATGACCTAGTGATTCCACTCCTAGGAACCTATCCAAAGGTCACAAAAATACTAATTCAAAGAGAAACCCAGACTCCTATACTTATTGCAGCACTGTTCACAACAGCCAAGATATGGAAACAATCCAAATGTCCCCAGACAGATCAATGGGTCAAGAAGATGTGGTATATATACACAATGTAATACTACTCAGCGATCAAAAAAGATAAACTTATGCCTTTTGCGGCAACATTGATGGAGCTGGAAGGGATTATGCTGAAAGAAATAAGTCAGAAGGAAAATGATAAATATCATATGGTTTTACTTATATGCAGAATATAGAGAAACCAAACAAAGGGTTAGGAAAAACATAAAACTTGCAAGGTGACCTTGCAAGATCTGAGGAATACAGAAGTGGAAGGAAAGGGGAAGTGATCAAAACAGGGAAAGGAAGAGTACAAGGGACTATAGTGATAGATCATGGGTGCTATGGTGGTGGGAGAACTATGGGGACTATGTCTGAGAGGAGAAATCAAATACTGTCCAAAAATTAGTAATTATATAAGAAAAAATAATTAAAAATAAAAACATCCAGTAGAGAAAACAGATCCTAGGATCTGTCTTACTAATACTACTGAGGAAAGAAACTGAAGCAATAATAAATAATATTCTTAATTTTATAAATAAACCAACCTCATTGAATGTGTATTCAATGTATTTATCCAAAATAATCAGTGGTTACAAAAATATTGATAATTAAAAAGTGTTCAACAGTGTACAGCACAGTGACTATATTGTACATTTAGAGGTTTCTAAGAGAGTAGATCTAAAAAGAACTTATCATAAGAAATAAGGTCTGTGTGTGTGTGTGTGTGCGCACGCGCATGCGTGTGTGTGTGTGTGTGTGTGTGTGTGTAATGTGGGGATGGATATTAACTAGACTTACTGTCTATATATACAAATATCAGATCACTAAGCTGTATACTGGAAGCTAATATGTCATGTCAATTATACCTCAATAAAAAGCTTTTCAAATAAAGAATTATCCAATTATCTTAAAAAAAAAAAAGAGGCTACTAAGAAAAAGCAAACCAAAGATTGGCCTTCCTTAGACTTTCCCTCTGCAATAATGATAATGAGTGTTCCAAGATGATAAAGAAATATCTACATAGATAAATTCAGAAATTCCTATAAATTTAGGAAAATCATTACCTTTGTGACATAAGAACCAAAAGATACTCTCAAAAATGCAAGAACTAAGGAGATATACATATATATATATGGCATATATATATAAAATATATATATATATATAATCTCCCATCCACTCCTCCTGAAGGTTCCCTGAGACTATCCACGGGCACATTATAAAATGATTCCAAAGTCAGATCTTAGAACAAAGGAGGAAAGAACTGGAAGTACTGAAACGAGGTACCCAACCTCCCTAACACACACACAATTATCAATGTGCTTTTAGGAACTTCATTAAAAAAAATAATAAACTGAAATACATAATTATTTTTTAAGTTGTCAGTTAAAATTACTAGAAGTGAAGAAAACTGGTTGAGAAAGAATATTAGATTCCTCATTCCATATAAAGCAAAGCAAAAAGTGAATGTTTACTTTTTAATAAATATTTAATAAATAATACTTTTTAATATATAAATTTAATAAATAAATAAATACGCTCTTTGGTTGTCAATAATCAACTTGCTATCATTCTGCATGGCTACAGAAAATACAGGGACTGCCTTTTGTGAAATAATTTTCCCCATACAGTTCTGGGATAGATTCTACCTAGAAGAAACAGTCTTGGAAAGTCAGGAAGGAGAGATGATTACTCTCTCGAAATAGTTGTGACCAGAAAAGTGGGCATACCTGGGACATCACAGTGGCTTCCTAGGGAGCCCCAAGAACCACCTGCCTCAGACCTTATGCCTCGATCATGGTGGTGGATTTGCTGACCCTCACAGTCCTGTTCTTCCAAAGTTGAGCCAGTCCCTAGTTCTTGTGCTACACCTTTCATTCTGGAATACCACAACTAGACAGTTGTTTTCCTGACTGAATCCTGGCAGATGCATTTGAGTTTAGAATTACTTCATCCTTTAGTCACCACTCATAGAATTTAATGCAGGAAATGCAATTTCCAAGTCAATGCAAACAAAATATGTACCATCCATATAGCAAAAGGCAAACTGAAAAGTAAACATAGAAGATGTAAGTTA
Source organism: Scalopus aquaticus (assembly GCA_004024925.1). NCBI lineage: Eukaryota > Metazoa > Chordata > Mammalia > Eulipotyphla > Talpidae > Scalopus > Scalopus aquaticus. The sequence continues at coordinate 47,139 of PVIJ01006976.1, read as the reverse complement.
AGACATAAAGCAAGATGACAGAAGTAAGACCAGGCATAATACTTATGTCAACAAATGTCAGTACTTTTAAACCCCTTTAATAATAGAAAAAGATCCAGGATGGAGAAAAAACAACACAGCAATCCAATGTGTGCTTAACCAAATGGGCCTTAAAATTTTATATATATATATATACACACACACACACACACACACACACACACACACACACACACATTTAATATATAAATATCTATCTATACATACATACACATATATATCAGATATATGAGATACCAAAAGGTTGAAAATAAAAGAATGGAGTAGGGATATGTCAGGCAAATGCAAACAAAAAGAAAACAAAAAAGAATTTAAGGAAATAAATATTGAACAGGATAGTTAGAATCTTTTAAATGTGTATACAAAAAATAATTAAAACATGTATAGAGATAGTCATAAATACGTTCTCAGTGAGCTAAATAGGTAGAGGTAAATACTGCAATCAATTTGGTCCTCATCCCTTCACCCCTATTGATCATATGTCTCTCAGCTATCTTATATTATATTGACATTAATATGCACCTATCTTAAAAGAGTATCATTATTTTCTGTATATTTAAGAAAGGAAAACACTACCAGTTAATTTGTGACCTGCCAGAGATCATTAGATGAATTGCAATTTCATATATTAAATGATGCCCAAATCTTACAACAAATTTATTTCTAGTATAGCTTTATAAGATCTGGCTTATTGTATATCTATTTCCCTCTCCCTCTGCCCCTACCTGCCTACCTACCTTTGTGTTATGATTTTCTTTCTTCTCAAAGGGATATGACTTGAAGGGTTTTTTTCGATTTGGGGTCATAATTATCTGCCTTATTAAAAATGCCACATAGCATCTCATAATTTGAATATATTGTCATTTATTAATTCTTTTCTGTAAATGTTAAAATTAATAGTTTCTTTTTTTGTCTTTAGGAACGACAAAATGTTGCAATGATCACCTTTATGCTTTCCTAGAGAGCATTCATGTGCACATTATTTTAGAATAAATAATGTAGAGTATGCTTGTCTAATGTAGACATGCTCTTTCAAGTATAAATACTTTAAAATTTTTTGGTAGATACTAGCAGATTGTCCTCCAACAAGACCATGCCAGTTACATTCTTATCAACATCCATAGACGGATGTTGTTAACATTATTTACATTTCTGTCCAATTTGGTAAGCTTTTTTCTTGTTCACTTTCTTGATTTACTAGAGAGGTTTTACATCATCTTATCATGTTTATTGTCCATCACATTTCTTCTGCTGTGAATTGTGTTTTTATATCTTTTGCTTATTTTGAGGTTTTTTTCTTTTTCATTTCTTACTGATTTGTGGATCTCGAGAGGCTTATGAATAATAGTCCATTGATCTATTATGTGCCTTGCAAACATTTTCTCCCTTGTGCTCCGTCATTTGTTATAATGAAGTCAGTATGTGGAATATTACCCCGCTATCCAAAAGTAGAGAGATCCCCTGAAGCCTTTCATAAACTGAAATGGCATGAAGCAAGCACATATTCACTGATATGGAAAGCATTTTTTAGTGTTTCCAGATTAAATTTAAAAATGCTACCAAATCATAGCAAATAACACATAAAACCTAAAATAACACTAACATATAATAAAAGCAGAGATGACAGGATAAGGCCCAGCCTCTACAACGTATAACAATACAGTACAGTGCAGTTTCACTTACCAGAATCGGGAAGCTGGTAGTGCACATTGCAGGCTGAGAGGTGGGGAATGCATTGTGTCAGGCTGAGTCTTCAGAGGCTGGGGTGGTGGGAGGTCCAGGAAACTGGGGTGTCAGGGCGAGAGGAAAAGCATCACCTGTTAACTTCTCAGGGTCACCTGAACCCATCATGGCAGGCAGGTCACTAATATCTACACCTTCTAGATCTGCCTCTTGCTGTTGAAGGTTGAGGTTTATGATCTGCTAAGGCTGATATACAAGGCTTGAAATACGATGGTGTACTTGACTACTAAACCTCATGCATTTTTCTCTCAAACAATTCTTTGTAGACACTCAAGACACCTTGCAAACCTTCCCTAAAGCACCGTGCCCTTTCACACTTAAAGTCATGCCTTCTGCATTATTTCTACAGCCCTGTGAGCTACAGTGTCAATCTCACTTGTGTGCTTGATGGTCACTTCCTAGAAGGCTTCAGTTCCCAGAACTTGGCTGCTGGATTTAGTTTCGATTCAAAAGTACATATTCCTCTTTTACTTATATCACATTTTCCCGTCAGGTCAGGGGATGCCAAAACCTCTTTGTCATCTTCACGAGCTTCCAGTTGATGCTGAGATGCGAGTATGGTTCCTTGGCAGTGCCGTTCTCACAGCTCAGAGCCTGCACTACCTTTAGGAAAAAACAGGTGCAAATGACTGCTTTTGCTTTGCAACTTCAAGCGCTTTGTGACTTCTGTCGTAAAAGTAGACTCCTCTTCAGATTTCTTTTGCTTAGCAAAAACAGGAACTAATGTAGGTCTTCTGCAAAAACAAAGTGGTGCTCAGTGGAACTGTCGAAAAGCACTGGATACCTGTAAGTATAATCAACTATGTTAGTATTTTCCTTCACAGATTTTTGGGGGTGAGTCATGATTAAAAAAAACACCTCTTAATTCCACGTTACTTAAAGTATTCTCCCATGTGATCTCACAATAAGAAGATGTATTATTTCCCTTAGAATCTTAAACTATCAAAATACTAATAAGGATGTGAAACAATGGTACATTGTTAAATAAATTAGTCCAGAAGTGAAGAGGATTTAGGAATGGTATGATCAGTCACAATGAGTTTATCCTGATCTTGACCACTTTGCATCCCATCTTGGAGGTTGGCTTTATTTTAAAGTGCCAGCAAAATGTGCTAAAGTACAAATTTCACATGCAAATTTCATAGCAAATCCTGAGGATCAAAAACATTTTCCTGTTTTCCTTCCTTAGAAATATGAACATCGTTTCCCAAAGCTTCAACAAATTTACCTCATGTCTTGGCCAATTACTGCCCAGGGAAATGATCACCATGATGTCTTAGATTAATTCTTTGGGGTGAATAGATGGGGGTTGGGGGAGGGAGGGATCAAGCACAGTGATTACCACAAATACTTTGTTTAATGTCTAACTTATTACCTGAAATTTGGGTATGATGCTACGTGAGAATCTAACTTTTTTTTGCTTGATGAGTATCTAACTACTTTAATGCCTTTTATTGACGAGTTCAGTGTTCTGTTACTGATTTGAGAAGACTGGGGTTTGCTTCTGAGGTAAAGTTTCAGGTTTGAAACTTTTCTTGGCTATCTAAAGATCTTTTAAAAAGGGTTATGATAAGGACCACATATGCTATATCTTGGGGACCAAACAAAAATCACCCTACAAACTATAGGAAGTATTCAAAAGCTCTGAAATTTCAGGAGTGCTATTGTTCTAATCCTATCAAAACCTTGCTTTGCTCATCTAGATAATTTTCAAGGGGCAAATCAAACTCATCTTTTTGGTGCTTTGCACTCAGAAGTAGAATCAGTTGCTTGGCATGAATGAATACAAGCAAGGTGATTTTAAGAACAACAAAGGATATAAACTGTGACATTACAAGTTTATGGGTGGTAAGACAGTATGCTTTCCTCTGCCCTTTCAACTTTTTGGTATTTTCTATACTGTTTGTGCTGCTTTTACTTTTTTATCTATTGGGAGTATACAAAGCCTAATGATGACTTAAGTGAATAGGAATTTATTTGTCTCAAAACCAAGAAACCATGGGGATAGAGAACCCAGGACTGAGGCAGAATCACAATACTGTAGGAGAATCATACTTTCGGAGACCTCAGCCTTTCTCCTCATGCTCTCTCTTCAGTGTCATAGAGATGGCAGCTGCTCCTTCAGGTTTTATGTTCATGTGACAGGAATGTTGGGATTCAGAGGATAATCTCCACCCCAATGGGTTCTTCTGAGGGTGGATAGGTAATCAAAACAGCATCAGGGAAAATCAGTTTAATATGCATATGGAGAATTTGCATGGTTGTAAATTCTAAAGTAGAGTAGACAAGGGATATTTATCTTGCATTTAAAGATAGCTGGGGCATCAAGGAGAGAGGGGAGACTTCATATGACAGATGAGGAGGGGGTGACCTCATCTATTTACTCTTACAAATCCTCAAATAGGTTGGACATGTTCACTGATAAACCTAAACCTGGATGATACCGCACAAACCACATTCCTCTCGGTCACAAAAAGCAGGAACAGTGATTGCTTCTTCAATTGGGAAAAGGGCAAATGACTGAGACAAGGACAAATCTTCTCTCAGCATCGAGGGCCTTCACTGCTCTTAACATTTTGTGGTCCGCTCATGTATTAGTACATGTTTTTGTCACCAGTATCAGGTGGCCGTTCACATATTAATACGTGTTCATCTAGTCTCCGGTTTTTCACACTACAGTGGATTTACTTGGAACTATTAGGAGCTATTTCTTTGATCGTACTCAGTTGAGAAGCTTTACACATTGTTTTGGTGAAAGTGTAAGGTGTTTTATGAGTGATATTACAGTTTTTTTAATATCCAGTAGTTCCGGAGTTGTGTTTTATTGAATGCTTATACCATTCATGCGGTGGCACGGAAAAGGTCCGGCCCCAAGGGCTGGTAAATTTAAAGAGCACTGGCACACAAAGTGTAAACTTAAATTGCATTCTTTAAGTAGTGGTAACAGACACCTGCAGCTCAGAGGGCCTCGGCTGACCTCTAATTCCCCACACCAAGATGATATTTATTGGAAGAGACCAACTCTGAGCATACTGAGGAAAAACTTACCCTTTGGGGGAGACCAATCCCAAAGAAACAGGGGAGGATAGAAAAAGGAGGAACAAATTGTGACATATTTACCAGGAAAATAAGCAGTTCCTGAAAGCTATACCAGTTGACTGCTGATGCTCATGAGCATGACTACCTCTGGATGCCTGGAATCCAAGGTGACAATTTCTAAAGGGTACATTGTTGCATGGAACATTCTAAAGCGAGGACTGGGTGAGGATGGCTTGCAGGCCAAATCTGACCTGCTGTCTGATTCTATAAATAGAATTTTATTATATCACAGCCACACCCATTCATTTGCATATAGTTTATGGCTGCTTTTGCTACAGCCATAGAATTGAGTAGGCACAACAGGTCATGTGACTGCAAAGCTGAAAATATTTACTCAATTATTTACAGAAAAAGTTTGTGGACCCCTAATCTAAAGGAAAAGGGATAGATGTTGAGAGACAACTAGTAAGTAGGAAAAAAACAAAATCAAATATTATGTAGGTAGGTAGTAACTTCTGAGGAAGACTCTCACCCTGAGGAAGGCAATTTTCTGAATACACTCACACTCCACAAAGAAAAGCACAGATGGTTGAAAAATCTAAGTAGGAGGGGAACTTACTGGAACAAATACATTTGTATACAGTATCCAGACCCTGCTGGGCACCAGCCTTGATATATAAAGGGTGATGGTTTAATTGTCTAAACCCTATTATTATTTTCTTATTTTCTGCTCATTTAGGAAAAAGGGGAAATCTCCTCAGGTTTTGTAAGTTCCTCATTGGGTCCTTTAGGAAGAAGGCAGCAAAGTGAGAAGACTGTATGAAGCCATCTCTATTCCCTCTCCTCACCCAGCAATGAAAGGAAAATGTAGCACTACTTTGCAAGTCAAACCCAGAGGAAATAGTTTTCATTGAATCTGCAAAGAGTGCATAGGGGTGGCAGTCAAAAAAGACCACAGAATCCTGAGGAATGTGCCCTTTGAGCTTTTGTACAAACCAGTGGTCCCTGGTGGCTTAGCTTAGGTTCCTTTATTACTGTCTCACTGGATGAACAAATGACTTTACACCTTTGAGCGGCCTTGAGTCTGAAAGATCAGCCCTGACAGTAACCTGACAAATAAATGATCCAAGACTTCCTTGAGTCTAAATAAGAAAAGAAATTCATCTCAAGACAAAGATGGCACTAAATTCTCATGACAGTCTCTGGTTGATCTTGATTCAGCAATGATGGATAACATGAAAGTAGGGCAATCCACTTCTAGGACTTCTGGCTCTGGTGCTTTCTGCAGCGACCATCTATCAATATCTGCAGTGATTCTTATGGCAACTCTTCCACAACTGACGTTCCGGATATCTAAGGTAGTGCCTAAGACTGCGGCCAGTCCAGTCCCATGGCTTATAAGGAATCTACACGGGTATCATTATCAAATGCAAATCTGATGAGAGATGTTGCATTTCATCTAGTAAAGCATTTCATCTAGTAAAGCAATCAGTGGTTTCTTTAGAGCACTTGTGGCAGATGAGTCCTGAGTCTGTGTTTGAGTTGGTCGCCACTGATTTGAGAGGTCACGTGTATGGGCAGGGAGGGGAGGAGAAGAGTCACAGATACCAGGTATTTTCTGCGATAGTCTTAACTTCTTATTCAGGGGCTCCTATTATTTGCAAATTAAAATTTTTTGTCTAGCTTCAAATATTTGTCACCTTCTGATTCTTTTGTCTCTCTTTTAATTTTGATTTGACTTTTAGAATGACCTGTTTTTAGAATGATCTGTTTTGGTTATTCTTGCATTTTACTCTTTATTTCTAAGATTTTTTTTCCTTCTACTTAGGATTTTTTTCTTTGAATGTTGTCACATCATTTTGGAAGGTTTTCAATTATATGTGTTTTCCAAGTCTCAAATAGTTATCTTCAAGTCTAGCTAATTTTGAAACAGTTATGTTTTTTCATTTTTCATGTGAGTACAAAATTCTAGCATTCTTTCAGGATGCTACCTTGGTTGTTATTTTTTTTTCTTATAATAACTTTGTATTGAATTTGACCTCAATGATTTTTGTTGCTCATTTTAATAAAAAAAAAATTATTTTTTCTGGATTTTTAGAATAATCATGGTTCAAGATAGCTTTATTTTTTTTAAGTTCACAGAATTTTCCCCTCTGTTGCTTTGATATCATGAACAGGAAACTGAATACAAATCTGGGATGAGAACCTCTTGCATTTAGGACAAATCACTGCCTACTCCATGACAGAAGGAATCCAATGCAACCAACTGCCCTCGGGGTAAAGATCACATTAGGAGTTCAGGGCTGGTTCAGAGTAGTGTACCATATTAGCAGGTCAGGACTGGTCACTGCTACAGGCCAGTTAAATGCTGAGCAGCAGTCAATCATGGTAAGCACAAGTCCATTTTGCTGAGGCTATCATAGCTTCCAACTGTGAAAATATAGTGACTTGGTGTATGAACCCATGGAGAAGAGGTTGAAAAATTCTTGCTGCCTAAATTTTCATCTCCTTACTAATTAGAATTTTCCTTGTTTAAAATACTTGCCATTAGGATTCCATCACTGATGTCCATTATATCAACCATGACAACTTTGCCTCTGATAATTAAGTGCTCTGCGTGGCTTCTGCCACCCTGAGCTTCTTGTTCCATATTGAAATTAGGTCAATTTCAATTGCAGTACTTGTTACTACAGATTCCACTGTTACGCTATTCAGGGACACTAGATTCCTTTCAACAGCACAGAAAGGTAAAAGTTAATGGAAAACTGAAGTAACCCTATGAAGCAAGACCATCAAAGTCTACAAGCGTACAAATATCAAGAATTAAGGAGATGCTAAAGGTACAAATTCCCATTATAAAATAAGGGAGATAATAACATGCTATAAGTAAATAATACTGTATCATAATTGAAAGTTGCTAAGACAGAAAATCTTAAAAATCTGCATCAAAAGAAAAAAACATTATTACTATATATGGGGATGGATGTTAACCAGACTTATTATGATCATTTACATAAATAATAAAATATAATTAATATATATATCAAATCATGTGGAATACCTAAAACTAATATATTATCAATTATATCTCAATAAAAAAACTAAAAATTTAAAATATTTTTCACCTATGAGATTGTGTTTTAAATGTCACTTGCTGTTGAAAAAAGTATTGGAACCTTCTGTACTGCAGGTGCAAAAGGAAATCTGCACAATATTTTTGGAAAGCAACTTGGCAGCACTGAGTTTCAAAACTCGTAACTGATAACCTTGATAATTCAATTCTACCCCAAGGAATGTATCCCAAGGAACTAATCAGATGCACAGAGGCAAACATTTTCATTGTACCATTGTTTATAATGGCAAATTTTGGAAAATGATTGTAGCTTCCAGCTGTGGGAGTTGCTTTGAATAAGTTATGGTACATCAATAGTCTATTGAAAAGCATACTTTAGATCTGTGATAATACAGTAGCTGCTAATCACACATGGCCATAAGCACCTGACATCTGGCTAGTCTTAACTGAGATGTGCTAAAACTGTAACATATACACCAGATTTTTGAAAACTCAGAATAAAAGAGAACTGAAAATACTCCCTTAGAAATTTTTAATATATTTTATATGTTAAAATGATAATATTTTGGATATATTGGGGCAAATAAAATATATCATTAAAATTCATTTAACCTGATTTTTCTTACTTTTTAAATGTAGCTATTAGAAAACTTACAATTGACATGATGCCCAATATCTATAGCACTGACCTTGGACAACACTGTTTTCTTGATAAAAAAAAAAAAACGCAAGGGAAAAAGCGTATTATGTATTATGTGCCAGGATGTTTTCATGGTTTAATAGTACTTGCAAATCAGCATGCGAACCTGTAATGGGGCAAATTGACATCATGGGCCTCCTGATGAGCTGTACCAAAAAGAACATAACGTCACTCAGGAAGCATTCCTGCCCAAAATATCTGGCCTGAATCTAATCAGGAGGAAACATCAGACAAACCCAAATGGAGGGACAGTCTACAAAACCCTAGCCTTTACTCTCCCAAAATACCAATGTCAAAAAAGACAAAGAAAGGCAGATAAATAATCCTGAATTATTCAAATCCTAAAGGAATTTGAAAGGACATAACCAAACAACCATGCTTTAAAAAAAAAAAATGCTATAAGGACATTATTGGCACAACTGACAAAATTTGACTATGTTAAATTTCCTGATTTTGATCATTGTGTTATGGTTAAGAGTGTCCTTGTACAGAGAAAATACACACTGAAGTATTTAGAAGTGAAATATCACATTACCTGTAATCTACTCTCAAACGGTTCAGCAAAAGTTAATGGAAGCATATACTCATGTACATATGCAGAAAGCAAGCAAGTGGGAATGGAACTCTTTTTACATCTTTTCTATGAATTTGCAAATAGAATGAATGTTTTTAAAAATTTTAAGTGCAAAGCTTTAAAAAAGTTTATGAAAGCCAGCACTGTGGAAAGTGCCAGAAGTTCTCATCCTTAAATAGTAGATCAATATATCCAGGAAAGAGGAGCCCCCACCTTGGGCCTTCCACTTTAGAGAGCTCATCCTACCCATCTCTGACTGTGCCCCTTCCTCTTCAGACTTGGCAAGAAGGTTACAGGGCAAGGGATGTGCCCATCCAGAGCCCACCAATCCCATTCTAAAGTTCCTAGAAACCTGAAATTCCCTGCCATAACACCTGAGTCTACTTCTAGACTTGTGAGGGACTGTTGCCCTCTTCCTGAGCAGCCCACACCAATGGAGTGTACACCCCTAGGCCTGAGGGACATTTGTTTGGAAGGAAGTTGCATGAAGCTAGGCCATGTGGGGCAGGTGTCCACATTTATCCAAGAGACATCTCTTAGAAAGTAGGATGGGGCTGTGGATAAAAAAGAAAGGGGGCAGCCTGAGGGCCAGGAGCCAGAGTCCGGCTCTTTCACACCACCTGTTTGGGTGTGGCGCTCCTTCAAGAAGTCTGAGCCTAAATTCAGGACTGGTCTGTAAGCCATTGTGAAAGTCTATTTGTCTAAATCAGATGATCAAGTGCATTTTATAGAGTTTGCCAGCCTGGTGTATGATTTTTAAGTATTTAGACATATGCTATGTGGGCCTTCATTTGTGCTCTTTTCCCATTTCCCTTGGAATATTAGGCATGTGATTAGGAAAAGGAAGCCTAGAAAAGTCTGCTCACACAGGTGTGACCTGCCATGGCCTCCAGGTTCTCACTCAAAAGGGGGTAACCTTTCTGGAGAGTGCAAAAAACGGACTCCATAATGGCATGGAAAGACTGGCAGTAACCTGCACCAAACACTTGGAAAGACTCACTGAAGGGTTTGGGACTGCAGGCACCAGGAGAAATACACACACACACACCCCACCCACCCCCAGGTAAAACCTCTTATAGGTGAGGATGGGTCACGGAGGGAGCAGAGCTCTGTTTGGCAGACATCTAATCTCCTAGCCCCCCAAAGGTGCAGATTCTCTAGAAAGCTCCTGAGGTGGCCTTCCAGCCCATCAGTCTTACTTAATATCCGAAAGGGTACTGGAGGTGGACAAGTAGCCTGGATGCCAGGGGACAGGGGTCATACTAGACAGCCTTCTTGGAGTAATAGCAGTAACTGAGTGCTGAGCTCACCTGTGGCTCCCAGGAAGGTCTCAAGGAGTGCTAGAAAGGCCCCCGCCTGGGGCTTCTGACTGGCTCTGTCCCTGGCACTGATATTTACTGGCAGTACCACTTTCAGGAGGCCCACAGCTCCCTGGAATTGACATTTCTAACTCTGACTCACATGGCTGACTCCTTACTCAGCTCTCAGCTCAACTGCCATCCCCTCTTAGGCATTCCTTGTCACAGCCTGCACCCCAGCCCCACCCCAGTCCTGGCTTCACTTCACTTTCTTTTATCATCTTCACAGCTCTTAATGCTTGTGAAGTATCTTGTTCACTTATTTATCATCTGTTCTCTCTTTTGGACTTTAACTGTTATGTGAGCAGAAAATACCTATTTATGTATCACTATAACCTTAGCCTGATGCCCGACAGACAGCAGACATTCAGTAACTCTAACTTTAAACTTTTAAAATGTAGAAATGTGTTTCTATAACCCAGATGTTCTCAAGTTTTCCTCCTAAACTTTCTTGCTGTAGGGGGCAGAATGACAAATCTCACAAGGGCATGCAACATGGGCCCAAACAGCTCACAGCAAACCAAAACTTAACAGAAAATATTTTTTTATTCTAAAACATCAAAGTATTAGTTTTCTGTGGATGTGTAACAAATTGCCAGAAACTTAGTGGCTTAAAAACCCCCCATTATCTCACAGTTTCCATAGGTCAGAGCTGGCATGTTTTAGTTGAGTTCTGTTGTTGATAGTCTCATAATAAAAGGAAGGTGTGAGTCGCCTGTCTCTTCATCTGAAGGCTTCTGGGGGAAAGACAGGTTTCCAAGCTCCCCCTGGTTACTGACAGAATTCAGTTCCTTGCAGTGTGGGCCTGGGGTCACTCTTGCTTGCTAACTACAGGTTGGTGGCTATTCTTAGCTACTGGAAGTCACCCTAAGCAATCTGGTCTCCTCAAGCACAGGAATGGAGAGCCCCTCACAGCAAATCCCCCCAACTCTGTGTGTCTCCAACTTTCCTGTACCTGCCAGAGAAAACACCTTGCTCGTAAAGGGTTCAGGCAATTATATCAAGCCCACCTTGATAGCCTCCCCATCCACCTTGACACTGGATAACGTCACCTAAACCCAGCAGTAAAATCCGTGTGTAAGAAAGTCCAGGTCAAGAGTGGCCTCTCCTGGGGCTCAGGACCCGGCAGACAAATCCCACAGGCCCTGGGACCCCTCTGGCAGCAGAAACGCTTTGCATTTGTCCTTCCCAAGAAGAAGTGGGGCCAATGGCCCACAGGGAAGACGCACACTACCACACCCCACCTGTCCAGTCATTCCACTTGGAATTCTCCCTTGCCCACACAGGCTCTGCCATCGATTCCATTCAAGCCTACAGCTTCTGCTGCCCTGTTTGAGGAGCTCTCACGATATTCATGAATAACTGTAATGTAAACTGATCCATGTTTCTGTGGGCACATATGAAAAGCACTGCTGTGGCAGCAGGAAGGACCCCTCAGAAAAAGGAAGGGGGGAGGGCAGGTGTTGCTTGGAAGGGTCTCCCCAAGAGTCTCAAAGGCTGTGTGGGCTTGGATATCTAGAGAAGGCTAGGGAACCCATGACATATGCCGTCCACAAACACCTTGGTTTTCCTTCCAGGCTTGTGGTACTACTGCCCAACTGCATCTCATTTTGGGCATGCTTTAAAACATGGGTGGGGAATGTGAGAAGAAAAAAATATTTAGAAGTTTTTCTCAACCTTCATTACAGACTGAAGAAAGAAAAAAAATTGGCGCGGAGCATGAGCTGCTGATGTGAGGAGGCAGACTAGGGTGTGAATGTCAGTATACGAGTGTGAGTGAGAAGGGTGGGGACTGGAGAGCACTTCTGGGTCAAATGGGTCAAGCAAGAACCAGGCTGACTAGGTGGCAGCCAGGAGTCTTTTCAATGCTGAGGTAAGTCAAGGCTTCTGTCCCGCCCAGGCCATTGAGGGCACTAACACAAGGTCTAGACCTGGGCGTTGTTGCCCAAGCTCTACGTCTTCAACCACATCCTGCCTAATGAGAGTCCTAGCCAAAAACAAGGTTTTACAAGATTCTCACTTTCCCACTACAGAGGCATTTTTGGTACGATTAGGGCTTGTCAAGTTATGAAGCCCTGGGGGGTTAAGACTCCCCCAGATTTGTATGCTGCATTAGGCCTTTTTCTAAGTACTTTGGATCATATCAGAATCACCAGTCACCCTTGAAATGAAAAACAGATTTTCAAAATGAGGAAGGGGATCCCACCTCCCTCCAAGACCATGGAGAGGGTCAATAGCCCAAGAGGAATCCTATGGAACCAATCCTAGAATTGTCTGGAGTAAGGAACAGTTCCCACATCCAGCAGTTGTCCCAACACCTTGCTTACCTGTATGTGTTCTGACCTGAACAGCACAGTCTATAATTAACCATGCTGATTGTATTGGCATGAACAAATCAGATAATCAAGTCATAGGGTGATCAGTAAGACAAAGCAAAGCAAAAATCCTGGGCTTGCAAATTCTCTAGCTCCTTACTGTAGCTTTCATTCCCACAGTTGCCAGGCTGGGTGTTTTGACTTGTCCTCCCTCCAACCTACAAAGGAGATTCATGTGAATGATGAGAAAATGATAAATAGGAAGAGTAGAGGGCTACAAGAGAGGGGAAGGCCTGACCATATTTTGCTTTTGAACAAATAATCTGGATGTCGTATAAACTGCGAGCATCGTAGGATGGGAAATAAAGACCCTTTACTCAGCATCAAAGAATGTAAAGAGGGGAAGGAGGACGGACCCAGCAGATCTGGCACTGGGCCACCAGGGGAGCCCTGCGGATTTTCTCTCATGCTCACCATCCTGCATTGAACGTGAAGCATTTTGGGTCTTTGGCAACAGGGAGGAGGAGGAGCAGGGAAAAGCCCAGACAGGACAGAGAATGTAGAGGCCAACCAAGAAAGCAATCTCTGAGGCAGGCCAGAGGAAAATCAAGTGGGCAAGGAGATGTGACCCACATGGCCCTGGGTGGAAAGTTATTAAAGATGGTGGTGGTGCAGAGCCACCAGCTCTGAGCATTGGGGTACTCGCTGTCTAGGCGAGATGTCTGGAGATGGTGGAAGAAGAATGAGTGGCCAGGTGCTCTTGAATGAAGTCTTCAACTTCAGCTCCAAAAAGGAAGCTACTCTCCCCAGTTAAAGAGGCGTAACTCCCTTCCCATTGTCATTCTGTGTCCCACAACACAGAGTCCACAGAGAAAATGGAAACCCAAAGTGAGTAGAGAGTTAGCAAGAAGCTGCATCACTTATTATCCTGTGGACAACAAGCAACAATCAAGAATGCTCTTCAGTTTCTCGAGGATAAACTGGTCACTCACATGATCCAAACCTAATTACTCAAGAGCAGTGAGGGGCACACAGAGATGGTAAGGCTTCTTCCTCCCATGTGGCTTCAGAACTCCCCAGCCAGGGACCCTTGTGTAGGTCCAGGCAATTTAGTAATCCTAACCCAGACAAGACCTGGCCGCTGGCCTCCAGCTCCCTGTCATGACCCTGTGACTTGGTGACAAGTGGACTCCATCCTGAGCACCTCCCTTCTTTTTTTATTTTTTAAAGATTTATTTATTTATGCATACAAGCTGGGGTGTAGACCAGAGGCATGGGGCAGCAAGAGGATTCACCAGAGACAGAGTGGGGAGCAGAACAGGCAGACTGACTGAAGTACACTGCTGAGGGGAACAGTGGGTGAGGCAGGAGAGGTCTGCTGCACCCTGTGGGAAGCTCCCTGGCCAGGTATCGAACTTGTGCTGCAGTGGCTCTGGATAGCTTCATAGTGCTATGCTTAATCAGCTGGGCCACCAGGGAGGCCCCAGCACCTCTCTTCTCCTGACATTACATGTACTGCCTCAAAGGACATGTCTTCCCTTCATTCTGCTGTGCTGTAGAGTCCATAAGACTCTGCCTCCTTCCAAAATCCTAGACAATTACATTGCTTGGTACCCCACCTCTCCTAAATGGCATACACTACCTGTGTCCACCCACCCCTTTCTCAAGGTTGCGTGCTGGTTTTTTGCCTCTCTAGGGTTCAGCCACCACCTAGATCTCTAGTGCTCTTTATCTCCCATTTCTGGTGCATGCCACCCCGACACGCTGTCTGTGCAGTCTCATCTGCAGAGAAAGTCTCCCTTAGGCTGTTTTATCTAGCATTCCCCCCCCCCTTGATTTGCCCATTCTGGAACCAGAAACCTGTCTCTAGAACTCAGTCAGCGGCTCAGTATAGAACACTGAAAACAAGCCTTGGAAATTTATAAAAGTTAACACTGGTGTTCCTGAGAAGGACCAAGTCCATGTTTTCTAGGAGAATTATACCCAAGAAACATAAAGGACAGGGAGTGGGGAGGTGGAGTTGCTCATTTCATTGGCAGTGACAGATGTGTGACCTTTGTCCTCATCATGGGACCGCCTCCCACTGAATTCTAATGTGGCTAGGCGGCTGTGCACCCAGTTTTCATTTTAACTCCATTCCCTCTGGACCTGCCTGGCCTCTGAGTCTGGATAGCACATTTTTAAGGGAATAATCATCCATCTCTTCATTGAGACATTCATTTTTCTTTCCCAGGTAGGGCCATTCCTCAACGTATAACTCCAGTGACCTATTCTGTGAGACCCTGGTCTGGGGCCTGGAGCTTGCAGTTTCCACAGAAAGGTAGCATTACACAGTGGTTATGAGTACAGGCCTATTCCTGGGTTCAAACCTGGAATTTGTGTTCATGAGCTATGACTGTGACCTAATTATTAACTGCCTGAGCCTCAGTTTCCTTATGACTAAAAAGGACAAACGATAATACCTAATTCATGGGATTTTGTTATGCATCACAGAGAGTAACTGCTCAACATCTGTTAAGATTTTGCTTTATGCTGACCTCCACCCCCCGGGTTATCAGCCACCAATGATGAAGTCTATAGTTCTCAGGCAATAAAGCAAAAAGAATAAAAATTCTTCAACTGCTCTGTGTCAACTAAGATTCTCTGGTCTGCTTAGGTTGTTTCCCATCTCATTTTCTGTTCTAGCAGTAACAGAGGAACTTCATCATTTCAATAGGGATGAGGTAGAACTAAAGAGGAGCTTTCTTTGGGGATCTTAGCAGGCAAAAGCCTGCTTACTGCCTCATAACCCACCCTCTGCAGTTTTTAAAGGATATCCCAGGTATCCCCAAGCTACCTGAGTTCACAAGCTTAGCCAACTGAAACAGAACCTTATCAGGGGCCTCAACCCCTCCAATTTGCAGGATTTAGAATACAGCTGCTAACTCAGCTTAGGATCTGGGGTCCAGTCAAGTCATGGCATCTCCTGGGACTCTTGCTCCAGGTCTCCTTTTATGCCAACCAGGCTCAGGAACCACGGGACTGGAGACAGTTCTGGGCATCTGCACACCTTCCATCCCTAACATAACACACCCACCGAATTCTCGCCCTGTGTTGGTCCACTCCCCAGACCAGGTCTCTGCTGTGTCTCTGCTCCTCAGTTCCCAGGTAGGGCCACTCCTCCTCCCTTGGCCCAGGGCGCTCTCTGCTCTCAGCAGGTACAGAGGTCCCAATTCCTGACCTACATGTGGAATGCTCCTCCTCAAGGCTGAAGTCTCTTTCCCACCTCCCTGCCCACTGCTCTAATTGCATGTGGGCTTGCTACTCCTAAGTGGCCTGTTTGGCCACTGTTCTTATTACCTGCAGTTCTGCATTCCTATACAAGGTCAGAAGTACTCGGTCAATCAGTTATAGCTAAACCTTACAAGGTGCCTTTCAAATCAATCCAGAGCGGAAAGCTTGATCACCCTGGGAAGGGTATGCATCACGAGGTATGACCGGGAATCCTAGGGGTCTGATGACAGATGGATAAATTTACTCCCAGCTTATACATCATGAGTTATGACCTGGACCGCCAGGGAGGCTGAGGACCAATGTGATAGTGGGATGCCTTGCTGGTAAGATTACAACCAGGCAGGGAATTGGGTTTGATCTCAGTGAAAATACCAAGTCATCAAGCAGGTAAGACGTGCTTGGAGGGAAGACCCACATCCCCTGATACTATAGATGACGGCACATTTTTCTAGTTCCACCCCTCCCTTTTCTTTCTGTCCTCCTTCCCCTTACAACTGATGCTGTATGATTATTCTGTCAATAAAAAGGCCAGGATCTTGCTCTTGAGCAGCATCCTGCATTATGCAGCTTGCTCCAGGACTCCTGTGTATCAGTGCGGTGTTGCCCGATGCAACAACTGCGTATTTTGGCTCATACGGCCAGATCTGCCCCTGCTTACTACACCACGCTGACTTTGGAAGCGATTTGCCATCAGTCTTCCATTACCCTTAGGGCTGATTAAACCACTCAGGTTCTGAATCCCCAGTTTCTGTATCAGGACAGTTTCTCCAACCCTCAGGTCACCGAATCCAGATCCATGGACTCTGGATAATCCAGCACCTGCTGCTGGTATGATCTTGAGAAAGTAAGATTTTTATACCTCAGTTTTCTCTGGTGGAGAGTGGGAAGATCAGACCTGACTCATAGTCCTGTTTTAAGGGTTGAATGAGATGATATATGTCAAGTACCTAGCTCCATTCCTGGCACATTGGAATCTGTCATCAGAGACAACAATCTAAGGGTTTAAAGCAATGGGGCAGAAAGACATTTGTTCATTCTTTAGGCTTAGTGTTGTGTTTGCCTATTTCTCAACATTCCCCTGAAAACTGCAACGTTGTCAGCTCTTCCACGCTGATCTCACTATCCCCAACCCGCATTGGGGATCAAGGGGGCATCTGAAGGGCTCTGAAGTGGGAGGACAGAGTCTGTGTTCCCTGATATTGGGCACAGTGATCTGGGGGTCCAGTCACTTCTTGGTCACCAATGATGCAACTGCTGCTCCAGCCTAGAGGCTCCTGGCATGAGCACAGTCCAGGGGAGGAGGGCAGAGAGGAGCAGGGGGACAGCCGATGGATGGCTGAGGAATTAAGCATGGGAAAGCCCAGCAGTGGGTCTCCCTGTAAACAGGGCAGAGGCTCAGAAGGCCAGATCTGCCCCCAAAGGCTCTTGTGTGTCAGACAATGTGAACACGGCAGCACACGTAGTCAGGCTGCTGCACAGCTTCTCAGCTCCATACTCAAAACTCATGGGCCGGGCTGCTCCACATTGATGCTATCTGCTTAGCACCTAGCCCAGCTTTCATCAGCCCTGGAGGCTCCACCAGGCTCTAATTACACTTCCCACCAGAAATGCATTTCACAGATTGGGGGTGGTGACAAGAGCAATTAGCCTTGGCCCGGGGTGGGTCAAAGTTGCCTTTAATTACACCCTCACAAAGATAGTGCTCCCCCCCTCCCATGAAGGAAGACAAAAGAAGGGATTTGTCAAGTCAATCAGCCTGGAGCAAGGACACAGAGTGAGTTCCTAGAATCTCCTCTTCTGGTCTCAAGAGAGTCCACTTAACTATTGCTAGAGTGAGAGGCGAGAGAGGACCTGCCTGGAATAGGAATTGGAGGATTCAAGTTCAAGGGCTGGTTCTGTCTCAGACTCCTCAGGTGAAAGACTAAACCAAGCTAAAAATGGACACACTCATCACCGCCATCACCACCACCATGGGCAATGTCATCCCTCCACTGGGGATGGTCCTATGCCCGTGGCTGTTAGTGGCTGCTCCACAGGTGCTTTCTCTATAATGCACTGGGTCAATAAACCTTCCTTGATGGAGGCTGGGAGGGAACACAGCATGGCCAAAGGCCATGTCACAGACTCTTCTGCCACTGGGAATTTGGGACCTTATCCACCAACCAAGATGATAAACATCCCCCGTTGGTCACTGTGCCAAGGCAAAATCAACAGTGACTGTGCTTTATAAAGCCAGGCAGCCTGTAGGATTCACCCCAACATCACTCACCTGACACCAGGAGAGGGGTTTCCCTGTGGCCTCACCTGTTTCCCACTCAGTTAGCTCCCACCACAGCACAGAATTTTGTCCACTTGTTCACTGCTGTATCCACAGCACAGGACACAGTAGACAGTCAACAAATACTTGAGGAATGAATGAATTCCTCCACTTCACATGGAAGGCTTTCATGGCAGTGTCAGCCTGGATACACACGCTCCACAAAACCTTGCCTCCCTTCCCCCTGTTAATATCAGCCACTGTTTAATATCCAACTCAATCTTCTAGACCTTAACTATAGATTAGAATAATCAGAAGAGCTTCTGAGATGACATTAATGCCCAGACCCTACTTTCAGAAACTTGGTTGGAGGTGACCTTGGCATTGGTATATTTTTGAAATATCAAAAGAAAAAACAGAGATACTAATATGCAGCTGAGACTGAGAACCACTGCTCTGGACGGAAAGGAAGGACAGTGTCCTGGGATCAATATGGGAACAAAGTAGGGAGATCAGACAAGGCAGGGGTTAGGTGGGGTCAAGTTCACTTGGATTCCTGGAGAGTCTAAGTTCTTTTAAGTTCTTATTAATCAAGAAATCAAAGCACAGCTAAGGGCTATTTCTTCCCAAGGAGGAACCCAAGTCACCCAAAGCTACTGCAGGAGGCCCCTTCGTCTTCTTTCCTCCCACAGACACCATCATTTTCCCACACACCTAACAAGCAGGTCACTCAGAACTGCTCTTAACCTTCTCTGCCCACCTGCAGATTGGGTTCACCTGACAGGTCCTCCCCTCTGAAGCATACCAAGAGGTTTGCTTTACTGAGGACCAGAAATTAAAGACAACAAATCTTATTTGTTGCTAAGTAATACACCCACACTAGGGGGTGAGTGATGTATGGTGTTTATAAACATACACCCACCCGCAGATGCACCCACACACACACATCCACACACACCATGTGCACCCATCAGTGGTAAGGGTGACTGTGCCGTAGACTGAAACCAGTTCTGCCAGTTTATTGTGTAGGATTTAGTCAATGGTTGTACAAACGAGAAACACTTTAGTTTTTCTCTTACCACTGTCTGCAACCACAATGCTTTTCTTTCATAGCTCTCGTTAAATTTGTGTATCTTAAGGATCTAGTCCAATTTAAAATTCCATCATATATGCAATTCCAAGTTTAACCCTTCTGTTTTCCCTCTCCTAGCTCAGGTTTGACCTGTGCCTTGAAGATATGCAAGAGAGAGGAGAGCCGCTGTGTTCTTCCACTCTTTCCTCACTTCCTCTCCATTTCCTCCTGCGGAGTCCACCAGGGCTGGGCAGGGAAGCGTCTCAGTGTTTCCTGTCCTGCAGGTGCGTCTCTCTGAGCGCTGACAGCCTCTGAGAGCTGTAGGTGTTCAAGACCTGGCCCCGCTGAAGGTTCCTCCATGGGGGATGCACTCTCCTTGACACCTTATAACCCCCTCAGCTACTTCCCCAGGAAGCTCCTCTGCATCTTTTCTGACACCTCTCCACTGGCAGGTGTCTGGCACAATCCCAGCTCCTTACTTCAGGCTTGATTATCTTTCCCCAGTGTATGTTTATACCCAAGAAAAATCATGCTTCCTTTCCACATTCACACTTGTCCTTTCCTGCCTATTCTGCCATAGTGGATGACTTCAGTCACCCTCTTGTCTTCCAGATCTGGCAGGGGGCGAGAGTGGGAGGTGGTTTCTGTCTCTATGTTCAAACATACCCCCAAACTCCAAGGGAAAAACACCACTTCTCCCAGTAACTCTCCCAAGAGAGACCCACAATTTTTTGCAGCTTACTAGGATGGTAAGATACCAGACCTTTTTCTTTTCTCCCAATCTCATCAGTACTCCTTCACTTGGTTTGGGGTGAAGGAGAAAGGAAGAGAAAACTCCTAGCACTCCTTGCTAAGCTGACAACTCCTCACCTCCATGCTTCTCCTAGAGACTTCTTCAAACTTCCTGTTTTCTAAATAAACCTGGAGACTTGAAGGTTGCTGCACCTATTTTGGTAACCTCTGCCAGTCCTGCGTGAGTATTCTTCACATCCCTCTCTGCAGTCTGCACGTCCTTTTCACCTATGTTTTTGACTACAGGGTTTCCTTGTTAAAATTCTGGATCAACAGCATGAATTCCATCTAATAGCATCTATGTTACCAAATCCAAGCCCCTAGGAAGAGCTGACAGTGGTGACAGTGCTCACTCCTCCACCCCCACCACCCCCTCAGACCCTTGTCTGTGATCACATTCTGACTGAGTCACGTGTCAGATCCACACGGAGGTCCACAATAACTTGAATCTCTATGCTGTGTAAGACTTCTCCAGCACACAGACCATCACTATCTATTGCTCTAGCAATTTCTAAACTGCTAATGCTCTCATTACAGGTATGCTGGAGAAGCCTTAATAGATCTTCTTGGATTTAGCTCACCTCCCCCCCCCCCGCCCCCGCAAAAAAAGGTGTGTGTCACATCTGCATTATATCCCTCAGGGGAAGGCTATGTATACACAGGGCAGAGAGTAAACCTAAAAGCAGATCACAGACAAGGGTCTGAGGGGGTGGTGGGGGTGGAGGAGTGAGCACTGTCACCACTATCAGCTCTTCCTAGGGGCTTGGATTTGGTAACACAGATGCTATTAAATGGAATTCATGCTGTTGATCCAGAATTTTAACAAGGAAACCCTGTAGTCAAAAACATAGGTGAAAAGGACCTGCGGACTGCAGAGAGGGATGTGAAGAATACTCACGCAGGACGGGCAGAGGTTACCAAAACAGGTGCAGCAACCTTCAAGTCTCCAGGTTTATTTAGAAAACAGGAAGGGTAAGAGAATTTACTCCTCTCTCTGCTCCTGCCCCTCCTTCCCCCTCCTTCCCCATACTTCCCACACACAACTCCCGCCTTTGGAGTACGAGCCCAGACTCTGGATCTCAGCCATTCCTTTCCACTTCATACCTTCACTCTGAGCAAACCTGGATACGGGTGTGTGTGTCCCTTCTCAAGCCCTCTGCATGGCCCTGAGGAGCAGTTGGCATGCCATCATCTCAGAGCGCACCCCAAAGTGCCAACCATTGTCACAGGTCTTTGGGAAGGAAGATAGCCAAGCTATTCATTGATGAAAGAACCTGCTCTTAGGAAATAAATCCAAAGTCCAATCTAGGCATTTTCTCCCCAAACAGCTATTGGGAAGCTGTATGAAGAAAGTAAGTACCTTGGCATTTAATATTGGCAAAAGTGACTGCAGGACTTGAGATGGAGAGGAAGAGAAGTGTACACTTAACAGAAGTAGGGGG
This sequence comes from Scalopus aquaticus, assembly GCA_004024925.1. NCBI lineage: Eukaryota > Metazoa > Chordata > Mammalia > Eulipotyphla > Talpidae > Scalopus > Scalopus aquaticus. The sequence continues at coordinate 25,462 of PVIJ01006976.1, read as the reverse complement.
GAGGGAGACATGTTACCCCATTCCCCCCTCCAAAATATGGGGATCACATGAGGCTGCTCTTTGACGACATGCACAAGTTCATGCAGAAACCTCACAAGGCTCCTGAGATGCCTTCCTACTGGGGGATAGGTGACCTGAAGGGGTTTGTGATGGCAGAAAAATCACAGCTTTTACGAACCACTATTTCTGACTGCATGGTATCTTAGACTTCAGGGTACAGGACAAAGAGCAGTTCTGCCCTGGGCAACTCCCCACTGAGCAGGTGGTGAGTGATCCCCATACCCAGTGTGTGTGTATCAGGGGAGGGAGCTGTACAGTGACTTCCATTTCCACTTTCCACAATGAGCTTGGGTCCCAGGAGGCATCACTTGGGTGGGCCCTGGAAAGCCCTCTCCCCACGGACTTGGGGTCAAAGCTGTCCTGACAGCCCAGTAGCTGGAGGGATGCTTTGCCTGCACATTTTGCCGACACACTGAAATTTTCTTTGCCAGGGAATATGATCTATTTGTATGTCTTCATCAGGGGCAATTATTTTTTAGCACCTTGCTGGGCATGCTAGGTGATCTCATCTCAGAGAAAAACCCACAAATGCGGTTCTCGCTTACAGCAAAAGTGAGAAAAGCAGCCTCCCCTCTCTTGTCTCACCCAGAAATTCTCTACATCTCTGACACCTCCACAGAGAGGTGAGAAGTTTGACTTTTTGCTCCCGAGAGCACTGGTTCACCCGTAAAACTCACCAAGAATGACATTTAAAAAGCACTTCCCTTTTGAAGAGATTTTCTTTTCTAGAGAGAATGGAAAAAAACACTTTGGCTCTCCTGCACCTTAAATTAAAAAACAAGCAGCTTTATTCAGTGAATGTCATTTGACACTGTAGCCCCTCTGCCCCTTGGTGTCCACCCAGTGAGGACCCCAGTCTATGGGACAGGGCGATTCCCAGCCTAGATCTGTTTCATTCAAGGCAAGTCCCCTTACCCTCTTTGAATTCTCACATCTGAAAAGTGGTAGCACTAATAGTAGTTAGCCTGCTTCCAGCTCTAGGTTCTGGAGTTTTTGTTGGATGTGTTCGGGTGTATGTTGATGTCTGATGTAAGACACACAAAGAATCACTGTGGACTGTATAAAATAATAAGACATTCCTCTAATTATTTTGCTCTGACTTTTCTCTCTCCTCCCCTGCTCTTTCATCTTCCATGAACAGGCCTTCTCTTTGGTCTATTTTTTGTTCCTTTCAATTCCTAGTTTTCCTTTTCTTTCTGTTCTTCTGTTGTCTCAATCATCACTCAAAACAGACGATGGCTTGAGTTCATTCCCCAGCCAGGGAGCTAACCCACACAGGGTGCAGCAGACCTCCTGTCTTGCCCGCTGCTCCCCTCAGCAGTGTATTTCAGTCAATCTGCCCGCTCTGCTCCCCACTCTGTCTCTGGTGAATCTTCTCACCGCCCCCCACCTCCCCTGGCACCTGTGGCCTACACCCCAGTTCTACACAAAAATCAGTAACATCTTTAAAAGAAACAAAGAGACAACTCCTAAAAATGAAACCTCCAGCCCCAACCTTTTTTTAACCTTTAGGCCTCCGTGGTGCTTTAGACGCAGCAGGTGAACCTGGTGTGGATGCAATGCCTTGACTGCCCTCCCACTAGCTCCATCTTCTAGAAGAGTGGAAAAGGCTATGGCTTTTCCATTCCTATGGCTAGGCAGACTGAGTTTCAATTCCTGGCAATGCCGTGGCTCGTGTGTCCTTGCAGTAATCCCGAGTCTGTTTGCTCACCCACAAAATGAGGATAGTAGGACCTGACTGAGAGAGAGGATGAGGCCACACATGCTCAACTATTAGAAAACAGCATAGGGAGGTGAGACCACGAGCATACCTGTGAGTGAGGGCACACAGGGGGTGATGCCGCCTTTGGCAGGGAGGCAGGTCTGACTTTAGCAAGCTGGCCAAACAGCATAGACGTGAGCAGCAAACCCAGGCGCCAAACATCAGCTTTACTACTTAATAATTGTGTTGTTGGGAACGTTACTTCATCTCTCTGTATCTTGGCTTTCTTATGTCAAATGGACTGTCATGAAGTTTACATTCAGATGAATCCACGTCTGGCATGAAGAAAGCACCGTGCACGTATTTTATTTGACAGGTGCCGTCGGCTATAAATGGCATTTTTCATGAAAGGTCATATGTTCGTTTCTTACTCAGGAGGTTTTGGGGTTCCTCTGCAACTGCAAAGTAAGGGGCCTGAGGAGAATCCACACTGGACCACGTGCCAAGTCTTGCTTCACTGCTCTCTGAGGTGAAACCAGGCATTCGTTGCTCTCCATCCCACCCTCTGCCTCGAAGCCCTGGTGTCAGCCACCTTTTCTGGCTGCCCAAGCACCCAGGCCAGTGACATCACCAGGCGAGGCAGACAAGCTTGTGCGGGCAAGGGGATGACGTGAAGGGAGGGATGAAAAGCGCCTGTAGGCCCCAGTTTCCCCTGCCCAGGTGACTCAGGCTCATGGCATCACCGGTCACTCCTGACACTGAACCAGGCAGGTAGAGGAGCTGGAGCCTGGGGAGAGAAAGGGACATGGGTCTGAGGAGACAGAGATTGGGTGTGGAAGAGCTGGTGCCCTGTGGAGGGGCTAAGGAACCAAGAAGAGACAGGAGTGGGGTTTTAAAAAGTGCTGGCTACTGGGGAGAACAGGGCTCAGTGCAAGGCAAGATGGGAAGTGAGTAAAGCAGTTACGGAGCTGTTGCGCAAGGAAGGTACAGAACCCAAACTAGGTGGTAACACTTGGTGAGGGAGAACGGCTGGTTGAACCCAACTTTCTTTTTTTTAAGATTTATCTATTCACGCATACAAGAACTGGGGTGTAGGCCAGAGGTGTGGGGTGGTGAGAGGATTCACCAGAGACAGAGTGGGGAGCAGAACAGGCAGATCTACTGAAGTACACTGCTGAGGGGAGCAGCGGGCAAGACAGGAGAGGTCTGCTGCGCCATGTGGGAAGCTCCCTGGCAGGGGATCGAACTCGTGCTTCAGTGGTGATAGCGTCATAGTGCTGAGACTTAATCCCTTGCACTACAAGGGTGGTCCTGAATCCAACTTTAAAGGTAGAATTTGCCAGACCTGAAAACGGACCAGGTGTCAGCAGTAGCAAGGAGGGACGACTCTTGGGTGGCCTGTCCTCTAGAAGAACAAACAGGAAAGTGCTGTGTTGACCGTGACAAGTTCTAGCCCCATCAACGCTGCTGCTTCACATCAGGGAGATTTCCACAAGAAAAGGGCAAAATCATAGCGCTTATCCTTTCCTCTGACACACAGACTGGGCCAGTGCGGGGGGAAGGCAGATCCACCTGGCCTTTGAGGTACTCACATTTGAGCTGGCAAGGCAGACCCTCTGGCCCAGAAGGCCCCATACTTACTGCCTTGACTTGGCTCTGTCAAGAACCAGAGAGCAGCTGAGCTTCCCCTAGGGAAGGAACCTCCAGACTAGGCCAAATGGAGATGCGACCCTTTCTACTCCTCACAGAGCTCTGGGGTAGCATGGAGGTTCAGAACTCAGTTACTGGCTTACTAAGACATTATCAGATGATTGCTTCATCTGTAAAATAGGCTGATGCTGAGATGGGAATTTAACATATATGGAGTCATATATGTAAACCTCTAAGCACATTGTTGGTGCACAGAAAGTGTTCAACTAAATGAGGCAGTGTGACTGTCACTGTTACTACATATTATTACACTTATCACACATCATCTGGTCCTTTTCTCTCCTTGCTTTCAATACCCCCAACACTTTCCAGTCCTCTTCCCTTTCTGACTCATCTGAGACACAGTTAAATCCTCCCTGTATACACTAGAAAACTTAGTGGGGTTTGAACAAACTCTCCTTGAATCAAGGTGGAGTTCGAAAAAGGAGACAGAAGTAGGAAGGAGAAAGAACCTTCAGGTTACCTTCAGCACCAGGAAAATCATTCCACTACCTGGTAAAATCCTCACAACCCTAAAAGCTCTCATTTTACAGAAAATATAAAGTATATAGAGGCCTAGTGGCATGATGAAAGACCACGCAGACATAATCAGAGAGGCCAGGATTAAAAGGGATGTTTTTTGATTCCAAAATCTGTATCCTTACTTCTACCCTCCACCTCCCTGCCTCACCCTCAGTCTTATAAAACCTGCCATTCCTGGGTAGGCAGGACTAATCTTCCCTTTGGCTAGCAGTCCAGAGGAGGAAAGAAAGTCATTCAGTTCAACATGGCCTTCCAAATGGAATCCCCAAGGAACAACATGTATTTAAGCTAAATGACCCAGACTGGCTGGGTTACTGTTTGTTTCCCATCCCTTCCTGGGGTGGCTCGAACCACCACAATGACTATTGTGAAATGGAAGGGCTGTGGAAGCAGCCAGGTCGAGGATGTGCTGGGCAGATGCTTATCTAGGCAGCATTCCCACTACGCCCAGAGCACAAGCCCAGCATTTATCTTGGCCAGGCAGCAAACAGAGAGCGATTGCAAGCCATAAACCTCTTAAGGGCACAGAGCACATGCTCTGCTCTAACGGGAGACATACACCTCATCTGCTCCCTTCTACCCTTCCCAGCATGGGCACCCACGTAAGTCCTCACAGTCAGCATTTCCATATGCAGCTTAGACAGCTCTTCCCCCTCCATGATCTCATTTGATCACATGTGGAGGTAGAGTCCAGAGTCCTGCATTCAAATACAGACTCTACCATTTACCATGTTGGGTAAGTTACTTCTCTCACTACAGTCCTGTGAGATTGTCACTTGGTAGATGAGGAACTTCAGCTCAGAGAGGTTACTAGGCTAAATGGCAGGAAAAACATTTTGTATCCAAGTCTTTGTGATTCCAAATTCAAGGCTCTTCCAAAAGATCATCTGGTCCATGAGAAAAAGAACATCTCAGCAAGGAGAGCATCTTTGGTGCTTCTCCTATTCCCATCTGAAACACAACCAGCCAAACTCAACAAACATTAGCCAACTCAACATGTTAAGCAGATGGGCAAAGCTCTCTAAGTAACCAGAAAGCAAACTATATTCATCCCATTCAGGTTGTAAAGACAACCCTGGCTACATGAGATTGTTCCTCTTTTGCGGGATCCTATGACATCTTCTGGATAGTTCCTGGTCCAGCACAGATTGGCCGAGGGGAGGTCTCAGCCACGAAGGACACAGCTTCTCTATGGAGTGCAAATGCTGACCATTATTCAAGATGGCAGGAGTCTGAGACGATCCAGATGTCTCTGAAGAAGATCCCAGAAGAGTAAGGTGCTGCCTGGTTGAGGCTCATGCACCAGGTCCTATCTCAGTTCTGAGTTACTGATTTTTCTCCCTATACCTGCCAAAGAATGAAGTCAGTTTGCTAGCCAGAGGCCCACAACGTAGTACTTCCAGGGTGTTCCTCCTCTCTCAATTACTCTTCACGGTCTCCTCTTAGGAGGCGCTAAAGTTACACTTTGTATATTATCTCTACACAGTGTCCAAAAGTGCAGCTGTTGATTCTTCTTCATCAAGGCATTCACTCTGCCAGGAACTGGGGATACCATTGCAAACAAGACAGAACATGGCCCTGCCCTCTTGGGATTACTGGAGTGCCATGAGGTTTGGAGGCAGGTGGACAGGGATCTCACAATCCCAGCATTTATAATCCGGATGATCTCACTCATTCCTAAACTCCCTGACCCTCAGTTCCCTCGGGTGTAAAATGTGCGTAAGGATTCCTCCCTCATGTGATTCAAGTGAGTGGAAGGATTTAATCAAATAAATGAGAAAGTACTTTGTTAACCATAAAGATCATATCTTATTACTGCTAATAATGTGACTACTATTACTGTTGCTACACTTTTCCATTCAGGAAGTTTTTCTGTCTGACCTGTTTATTGTGCCGGAACCTGGGTAAAATTTATTTTACACAGCAGGCTCTGACACTATTAATTGATCTACCCTGAATCATTAACCCATTCTTGAAACACAGCTATACTGAGATATAGTTCACATACTCTACAACTACACTCACTGCTTTTAGTATATTCATGGGTTTGTAGCACCACCACCCCAATGTAAGTTTAGAACATTGCTTTCCCATGAAAGAAACTGCATCCCCTAAGCTATCACTCCCATCCCCGTCTCTATTGACTTGCCTGTTGTGGACATTTCCTATGAGTAGAATCACAGATTATGTAGTCTTTTGTAACTGACTTCTTTGCTCAGCATTGTGCGTTCAAGGTTCATCTACGTTTTAGCAGGTATGTTTTTCATCATATTGATTAATATTACATTTCACAGCTGAAACACATTTCACTTATCCAATCTTCTGTTGATAGCTATTAGGCTATTAACATTTTTTACTATTATGAAAAATGTTACTATAATCATTTGTAATCATATGCAGACACCTAAGTTTTTATATATTAAAGTTGTGTATTTTTGTGCTTGTATATATATATATAAATGTGTAGGTGTGTGCATGCATGTGCAAGGGAAGGGAGAGAGAAAGAAATTTCTAGGTCATATGGTAATTCTACATTTAACATTTTGAGGAACTACCAGACTGTTCTCTAAAGCAGCTGTGCCACTCTACATTAAGTGTTCAAGTATTCCAATTTCTCATACTTGCTATTAAGTCTTTTTGAGTATAATCATTCTGGCAAAGGTAAAGCAGTGTCTCATTGTGGTTTTGATTTGCATTTCCCAAATCACTAATGATGTTGCACATCTTTTCACGTGCTTACTGATCACCTGGATCTCCTATTTGGAGAAATACCTACTCAAACCCTTTGCCCTTTTTCTTTTTTTTAACTTTGTCATTTGTCTTTTTATTATGAGTGGTGAGAATACTTTGTATATTTTGGATATGTTCCTTATCAAATATATAGGTTGCAGATATTTTCTCCCATTCTGTCACTTGTCTTTTCCCCTTGTTGGCATTTTTGGTATTGTCTGCAGCACCTAAGTTTCAAATTTTTTTTAATTTTTTTTTTTTTTTTGCTTTTTTGCTTATGTTTTTGATATGGTCTAAGTTCTACTTCTTAAATGAGTGCTGTCTTTTAAAACATGGTTATTCCTTCAGACAGAACTTTGGTATTAAATATCTGACTCTACTTCCAAATCAGGAAAACCATCCTCATCACTATAACCTGAAACAAATTTGAGTAATTGAATGTACCCAACTGAAAACTCCTTGCTAGGAAAGAAATGGGAAAAACATGGTGTTTTCAGGATGACGGTTAAGATGGGCTAGGTAACACCCTTTCCTCTTACCATCGCCAATGCAAAATACTCGCAGAAGGCCTTGCTGCAATGAAAAGAGTGAATAGGGTAATAGGACTGAGATGGGAAATGAAGCAAGGCTCTTACTTGTCCTTCATCGACTTCCAAGGGCCAACCCAAGTCTGAATTGGATTCCTAAGTACCTTTCTCAGCCTCACTTCCCCATTGACCACCTGAGAGGGCCTGTGGAAAATTAAAAGCCGTAAAATCTTGAGAGGGGTTCTTCAAAGAGCTTAAGATATTTTATCTCTGTACAGTTCTCTGCTGTTTAATATTTCTCTCTCTAGGGCTGGTTCTGCCTTTATCCCTCTGCTTTTTCAACTCAGAAAGTCTTCTGGGCTTGGCTTGAATTCTCCCTATAAGAGCCATGTCCGAGAAAATCTCTTAAAGTAGTAAGTCTGAGCAATCATAGTGAGTCACCAAGTTTGTTTCTCTATCTTAGAAATCAGAGCACTGTCTACTAACTGTCTTAAAATTTTTTATTCTGCATGTTTTGTCTTTTCTTAGTTGATTTAGAAAGGCAGTTATATCCAGTACCCATTATTCTATGTAGGTCAAAAGTGGATTCACTCTCCATTTTTCTCATGTTTCTCTGTAAAGGAATTTCTGTCAGAAGATTCCTTAGAAATGATCTCTACATTGTCAAAAGGATCACTCTAACAGTATGACTGCATTTGACTTGAAAAACAAGAAGACAGGGAAGCAAAGAAAACATATCTTGATTCTTCTGGAAGCTGGAGGAATTTTTAAAAGATACAAACAACACTTGGCTACTGACTTCCAGAAACTCTCAATCTGAAGAAATCATGCCTAGATTAATAAGTAACTCTAACAAGACTAACTACTCTGTCATCTTACATTGAAATTGAAAAATTACGTAGCACCTCTCCCTTCAGCTTGAGGGCTGAAAAGAAAGGTAGGGTGGGGCCTGCAAGGGGTACTCAACCCAGTGTATTCATTCCTAAATTGGAGATTTCAAAAGACTAACTGATAAATGGAGAGTCATAAATTTATCCGTGATGTTTATCTTCAGAGATTTAGAACAGCCACTTGAAAGATGCTAGTACAGATGTAATCTTAGTTTTAAGCAGTCCAAGGTGGCAGCTGAGTTTGGTGACTCTGAGATTAAAGTCTTCCTGGGGCCCCTGAAAGCACCATCAATGTTCTTGCCTGCAAGCAGCTTCAGGGCGAGGAGTTCAGATGGTTCACGGACCTGCAGGTGGCAACATGGAACATGAGTGGGTGTTAAGACTTTTAGGGAAGACAGCCTTGGGGTGAAATACCGGCATTTCCATACTGTATGATGGAGTTACTAAAAGGAGAGATCAGTTATAAGGTAAAGGAAATGGGCAAAGGATATTAAGAGCAGCCTTAAGATGCATAGTGTTTGAACAGGTGGACAGGGAGACGACACGTTTCTAAAATCTCTAAGACACAGCTAAAACATCCAAGTCTTGCTCTTCTATATTGCAGTCCTCCAATGAGAAGTCATAACTGAATATGGAAAGATGCCTTTATACTTTGCTTTCCAGGCAGTGTATTATCAGAAGAGGATGGCTTAGCACAATTCTTGGCATATGATAGAGACTAAGTAGATGAATGGATAAATAGATGGATAATAGCACTTTATTTGGGTTCAAATCTCAGTTCTCTTCTGTGTGACTTTGTAAAGGCTACTTCTCATCTCTATGGTTTACTTCCTACACTTTAGCATAATATTGTGTAATCACACCACACTGACACCACAGTATCAATTAAATAAAGAAAACAGTCTGGCATTTTTCCAAGTTGCAACAAAGCTTTCATAATGATCATGATCAATATTCTTCATTAAGCATACATATTTTCTTGGCATGAAAAGTTTTCTAAAGTTTATCACTATCATAGGAAATATGCCAATGAGCATCACTGTGCCCTCAACTTCTTCCATTGGGTATTTTCCACAAGGTATTTTTTTAAGGATCAATTCCAAAGCCTGGACTCGCTGACTCAAAAGTAAATTAACATATCCATGGAAAATTCAACATCTCTAAGTGTGATAAAAGAGGCAGTCCCAGCTTGTGGCAGGATGTGGCAGGATGGAATATAATTACAAGAGCTCAAATTCATTGATGAATTTAGATTGGATCAAAAGATCTGTTTAGGCTTGTTGACAGATTCTGTTTAGCAAAGTACAATACTTTTTCCAGTGAAAACTCTCCCAGTTTTAAATTAAGTCTTCCACCTCACCACCATGTCTACCTCCCAAACCTATCCCTATCACCTCTGGAGTTACTTCAACCCCTTAGTAGTGAATAATGACATGTAAGGATAGTAGAGCTACCTAGGTGGTTGATTAATCATTCCCAGTGCAGTGCATGGCCCTATCCTTACTCCTCAGATTCCCTGAATTCCTTTATGTATCTTCCTGCACTAACACTTTTCAGTGCATTTATGGTGAAAGTTATGGATACTGATTCAATTTACAGCAAAAGGAGGTAAATCCACAGTGCTACAAAAGTATCTGGCAGTTCTGAGTTAAGATGTAAGCATATAGGACTCTTCTTGCAACCAAACTCTGTGTGTGTGTGTGTGTGTGTGTGTGTGTGCGCGCACACGTACATGTGTTTTCTCTCAGGGTTTTTACTATTGAGTGTACCCAATTCAACATTTCACTTCCAAGGGCAAACTCATGATCTTCTACTTTCTCATATTTGATCTATTCCAGAATTCTTTAACTTGGTGGTACTACCACCACTCACGTACTTGTGCAAAGGCAGAACCTGGAAAATATTCCTGATTCCTCCTCCTCCATCCCCTCTATACCTCCATCCTCTTCCCATTCCATCCATCAAGTGTTGCTGCACATCAACTACTGAGCCAAGCCTGAATCAGGCCACTTTTCTCTATCTCCACTGTCACCACACCAGTTCATGCTGCCATCATAGCTCCCCATGGCCTACTTGTTAATTGGGGTCCCCATAGCCTCTTGTGGTAGGAAAGGAGATGGGCAACCCAGATTACTCCTTAAGGACCCAGATCCCCCTTCAAGCAAAGATCCCAGATACGGTAAATGTAGGTGTAGAAATTCTCCAACTCAGCTCCTGCCAAGCTGGCCGCAGCTGCAGAGTCACTTTGCCCCAGATTCTGTGCTTTCCCAGGGCTTCGCCACAGTGGCAAAAAGCTTAGTTATTTCAGCCAAGGTAGCACAACTGACAATCAATACTCCAGAGCTCCCCAGCAGGTGAGCCGAGCCTTGTCAACTAAGGTTCTATCTTGGTGTCTCTCCTCTTGGATAGCCCAACCTTGTTAATGACACCTCTCATCCCCTCTCCAATTTTTCTGAATACTGTGATATTTTTACAATGTAAGTTGAGTATCATTCTTTAATTAAAACTCCTTGTTGCTGCCCCAATGCCTTTAAGGTGAAGACCCGAATCTTTAACCTGGTTGTCTGCCCCTCTTAGCCTTCCATTCTTATTTCACACTCTCCCAACCCTCTCCATCTTATCACTCAGCCACAATAGCTCTCTTATTTGCTTCCTGGTGTTACCATCACAAAGTACCACAGACTGGATGGCTTAAACAACAGAAGCTGTCTCTCAGTTCTGGGAGACAGCACTAGACCAAGGGGGAAAAAAAAAAGGAATCCCTTCCTGTACTTCCTAGCTCTGTGGGGTATTCTTGCAATCTTTGGCACTGCTTGGCTTGTAGAAGCATCACTCCAGTTTTGCCAGGGGATTGTCACAATGTCTGTGTGTTCACATGGCCTCCTTTTTTGTAAGGATATAAGTCATACTGGACTAGGGGGTCTACTCTTTTTTATTATGAACTCAACTAGTTGATATGGGTTAAGACTTCAACATACCCTCCCCGAACAGTGTATCTTTTTTTGACAGGTCACAGTTCAATACTGAAATTCATTGATCTCTGAAACAAGCTGCATTCATCTTACTTTGGGTTTTTTGTTATCATATGCAGAATCCCCCAATTTCCTATCTAAGTCATTCATCTCAATTTCAGTGTCATTCTCTAAAGTAGACCTTTCTATCCCACTCTCCCCTCAAGCTAGATAGGGATATCCTACTCACAGTACCTTGTATGTTCTTTCATAGCAATCATCACCACCTACAGTCATGTATTTGTAATTCTTGTAACAATGACCGTCTCTTCTACTAGCAGCCCAATGCTCCATGTGAGCAGCAACTGTGTTGGTCTTGGAACACTATGCATCACCAATGCTGAGCACGATGTCTAAGAACAAAAATACGTACTAAATCAGTGATTTCAGAACATTTTTATTGATTTGTTTTTTTAACCCTTATTTTTTTAATGAACAAAACTTTAATACAGCTTATTTACTCTATTTATAAACATTCAACACAGTTTGAAACAAAGAAGAACTTAAAATTACAAGAGTATATTCTGTATCTAGGAATAATTAAAATTTTCACTTTTTAAGGCAAAAAGTAATTGTCAAACATTGACAGTGACTTCAATTCAGAAGTTTTATTTTTCTCATGATTCCATGAGTCTATTTTTCTAAGTATGCTATGACATCTGACAACATCTTCTATTCCTCCTCCGTTATTTTCCCACTGAAAGTGCATGTTAACTAAAAGTCCTCCAAAGTTTTCCATCTATCACCTGAAGGGCTTCCATTCCAGTCAGAAGCACTGTGCTCTTTAGATATCCCTGAAAACACCTAAAACTTTTCAAGCATTTTCTATTTATGAGAAATAACTCCAAGGCCGTTTCAATTTATATGAAGAGGATAGACTTTCATTTTCAAGGCTTGACAGCAACTCCAATTTCCACAAATGTGATGCCAGCACTTGGGATTGTTTATCATACTCCATACATTCCACTCTACACCTCCACTTCAGGACTTACCAAATCTCCATTCTACCTTGTCTCTAGTGAGAGTCACTTCAGAGACTTCATTTTGGAAACTCATAGATGTACTGCGAGTCTGACTCCTGAGTTTAACGGAACTATGTGGCCATCACCTCCACATCTACGTCTTCTATCTGTACATGGTATTTCCCCAATATGATCACATTTTGGGTAACTTCTTTTGCAAGGAAAAGTGCTTATACTCTTTGTAAGCTCATAAGGAACTTGTGAGCTCATCTGAAATGAATAGGAGAGTGTTAAAAATTGACTTTCAATTTTTGGATTCTCCACAGATGTGAATTTCATCTTTGTTTCAGGAGCATCCTCTTTAATTGGGCCATTTCTGGTGGTATTTTAGAACTCAGCTTTAAGTTTTTGGATCTTCTCCTTTAGGTGAGTGTTTTCCTTAGCAATTTTATCAATTAAGCTCTCATTTTATTCATCTTCTATAAATTTCAAACTCTTTATCTGGCCAATGCTCCATAAGAACTTGCTTTTTCATCATCCTTATCAGCTTCCAAAACTCCCATTTTAGGTATAATATGTCTTGTGTGGATAGGAACATTCAACATTGCCAAAATGAATGTCCTACCCAAAACAATATAAAGATTCAATGCAATCCCAATAAAAATACCAATGGCATTCTCCAAAGAAATGGAATGATTATTACTGAAATTCACATGGAAGCACAAAAGACCCTAAATAGCCAAAGCCTGCCTCTCAAAAAAGGGGAAAAATGGGAGCATCAGACTTCGAACTATACTATAAAGCCGTAATAATTAAAACAGCATGGTATTGGAAATAAAACTGACATACAGACCAATGGAGTAGAATTGAAAACCCAGAAACAAAATTTCACATTTATGAGCAACTAATATATGGTAAAGCATGGAGCATAGACACTGGAATAAGGAATGTACTTTCAACAAATGGTATTAAGAAAACTGTACTGCAACATGCAAAAGAATGAAATTAGACCACTATCTCCATATCATACACAAAAATCATCTCCAAATGGATAAAAGACTTGAATGTAGGACCTGAAATCCTAAGATATACAGAAGAAAACATAGACAAAAACTCCATGACATGAAAACATCTTAACAGACTCATCTCAAAAAGCAAGGAAAAAACAAAGTTGAAAAAGGGGCAGTCAGAGCATGAGGAGGATGGGGTACCATTCTGGCCTATCCACCTGCCCAGGCGCTAAGATAAAAGAGTGGCCAAAGAAGCCCCAAAAGGCCAAAAAGCCAAAAACTAAAACCAAGGGCTACAGTAATACAATACCCATAGGGACCTATGGGCTATATAGCCAAACAAAGGGCAGTGCTCAATAAGAGGTCACTGTGTGGGTTCTTACCCTCACACACAACAGCAAGAGACCTCAGGCTCCAGGAACCACCACCATGGGGTTTCTTTTACAAACATGGTAAACAAAGAGCTTACTGTAGCCACAAGTGACTGGCTATCTCACCCATATAGACTGGTCATCACCACCGGTCACCAGGAGTGCTGGAGAGCACTGGTCAGTAGAGTGATGGTCACCACCAGTTCCCCAAAAGCAGTGTCAGAAGCACCAAATATTGGGCCTCCCCGGTGGCACAGTGGTTGAGTGCTGCGCTGTGGAGCTGTCGGCAGC